>JAPDVR010000002.1:36661528-36689028 GCA_026230005.1 Gila orcuttii
GTTGGAAAGAAAGAAAAGTTAGAAAGAAAGAAAGATTAGTTAGAAAGAAGCAGTGGTGTAGTCTACGTGATACGCAGGTATACGCCGTATACCCACTAGAAAATGTCAAGGATTTCCGTATGCCCACTAGGAAATGTCAAAGATCTCCGTATACCCATGCTGGTATATCACAGTATACCCACTACAAAAAAGAAAGAAATAAGGAAAGATAGAAAGATTAAGTAGAAAGAAAGAAAGATTAGTTAGAAAGAAAGAAAGAAAGAAAGAAAGTAAGAAAGAAAGAAAGAGAATAAAGATTAAGTAGAGATAAAGAAAGAAAGATTAGTGAGAAAGAAAGAAAGAAAGAAAGAAAGAAAGAAAGAAAGAAAGAGAAATGAAACAAAGATTAGTTAGAAAGAAAGAAAGAAAGATTGGTTAGAAAAGAAAGAAAGAAATGTTAGAAAGATAGATAGAAAGAAAGATTAGTTAGTTAGAAAGAAAGAAAGAAAGTTTAATTAGAAAGGCAGAAGTGTTTTGGTGCTGAGATATGGCTTATTCATGTGTTCAGGTGGCTGCTAGGCGGTTGCAAGGGTGTTCTCGGTGGTTGCTATGGTGTTGTTAGTCAGTTGCTAGGGTATTCTGGGTGGTTGCTATGATGTTGCTAGGTGGTTGCTAGGGTGCTCTGGGTGGTTGCTAGGCAGTTGCTATGGTGTTCAGGGTGGATGCTAGGGTGCTCTGGGTGGTTGCTAGGCAGTTGCTAAGGTGTTCTGGCTGGTTGCTATGGTGTTGCTAGGTAGTTGCTAGGGTATTCTGGGTGGTTGCTAGGGTGTTGCTAGGCGGTTAGTATGGTGTTATGGGTGGTTGCTATGGTGTTGCTAGGTGGTTGCTAGGGTGTTCTGGGTGGTTGCTATGGTGTTGTTAGGCGGTTGCTAGGGTATTATGGGGTTGCTAGGCAGTTGCTAGGGTGTTCTGGGTGGTTGCTATGGTGTTGCTAGGGTCTTCTGGGTGGTTGCTAGGGTATTGCTAGGCGGTTGCTACGGTGTTCTGGGTGGTTGCTATGGTGTTGCTAGGCGGTTGCTAGGGTATTATGGGTGGATGCTACGGCATTGCTAGGTGGTTGCTAGGGTGTTCTGGGTGGTTGCTAGGAAGTTGCTTGGCGGTCGCTAGGGTGTTCTAGGTGGTTGCTAGGGTATTCTCGATGGTTGCTATGGCTTTGGTAGGTGGTTGCTAGGGTGTTCTGGGTGGTGGCTATGGTATTGCTAGGTGGTTGCTAGGGTATTCTGGATGGTTGCTAGGGCGTTGTTAGGTGGTTGCTAGGGTGTTCTGGTTGGTTGCTATGGTGTTGCTAGTCGGTTGCTAGGGTTTTTTGGGTGGTTGCTAGGGCGTTGCTAGGGTGTTCTGGATGGTTGCTAGGCAGTTGCTAGGGTACTCTTATTGGTTGCTGGGGAGTGGGTTGGCAGCTGCCAGTCATGAAAGTCCAAAAGCTGCTTGTCACTATGAATGATATAAACCAACTGGCTGACACGGAGAGGACGCTGGCGCTGATTGTTTGCCGCTTCTCCTGGTCTTTTTTCCAGTTTTTGCCGTTTTTTTTGCCGCTTTTCCAGTTATTAGTTTTAACTGACTGCTCTTTACATACTGGATGTGTCCACTACAGTAATAAATGGACTGTAAGTATACCAGTTTATATCCTTTGGACTGCCATGAAGTTTTGATGCCTACCTGCCGCCCTGCTATGGCGAGGTTATAGTGGTGGTGGGGCTTTCTCGAGCTTCTTGGTTCCTGCAATACCTCTGCCTTTAAACGGATATCTGCAAAGAAATAATTTTTCTCCTGACGCCGTGGATTATGCTGTGGACTATCCTGGTTGTGTGGGTGACTATTATACCTTATTGCCCTCTTGGATTTTGGCTAACCGATAGTAGCGGTGCCCAACCTGGCACTGTGTTGACGACCGACATCCTAATGGAACAACATAGGATTTCCAGCGGTACTGAAATCCATTCGCAACAGGATCTTCTACCACTCCGAGCCCGGTATATCCATAGAGGGTCGGGTCGCCGGTTTGTTGTGTCCAAACAAGGTGACCACAGCAACATCGCATCTCTCTGGATGGCCTTACGCCACGTCGCACCTGGATTACGTCATCAGAGCACCGCCACTGGAGGAACATTTAACTCTGATTGGTACAACAGAAAACCCGGAGTGGATCACAGCGTCCTACGTCCTTGTAATAAACTGGATCTCAAAACTTACATTACTATTGAACAATTTAATGTGCAGTCATTGTCAAATAAATCTGGACTCATACACGATCACATTTTGGACAAAGGGATAGATATTCTCTGCCTAAGTGAGACCTGGCAGCAGCCTGATGTCTATTCCTCTCTTAATGAGGCCTGCCCACCTGGGTATTGCTATCTTTCTAAGCCCCGCACAACTGGCTGGGGTGGGGGGCTTGCTGTAATAAATCGCAGCAATCTGGTGCTATCACCCGTGGCCATTCCCAATATGGACACATTTGAAAGTCTTGTTTTTAATTGTAAACATCCGTTTTCTGCAACAATAGCTCTTATTTATCACCCGCCTAAACCACATTCAACATTCATCTCTGACATACACAGTTTTCTTATTTCCCTTTGTACAATATACTCCAACATTTTAGTTATTGGTGATTTTAATGTACATATGGACTCCCAGACTTGCCGACTGGCATCTGACTTCAAATACACATTAGACTGTATTAATCTCCATCAGCTTGTTGATGTCCCAACACATACTAAAGGCCATATACTGGATTTAGTGATTACTGACTCTCTTACAGTTACTGGCCTTGAGGTGTATGATGTTGGTGTCTCCGACCATCTGGCAACATTATTCAAAATTCCATTGTCATTTTCTTTTCATAAACCAAAACGTCAGATGATTTTTCGAAATATCAGAAACATCGATTTCATCTCTTTTAGTCAGGATTTACATCTTCTCTCCCCTTCCCCAGATTTGTCAATGGATGAACTTGTGAATTTTTACAACACCAGCCTTAGCTCCATTCTGGTTAGTCATGCCCCAGTTAAAAGCCGGACTGTCACTTTCTCTAGGTCCGCACCCTGGTTCACAGGAGAACTTAGAGAGATGAAGCAGTCTGGTCGTGTCCTGGAGCGGACCTATAAAAAATCTCCTATCGAGAGCATTGTAGGGCCTATGCTAGAGCTCTTTCAAAGGCTAGGTCACAGCATTATTCCATGCTGATTAACAACAATGCAGGTGACTCCAAAAAATTGTTCTCCACAATTCACCACATTCTCAAACCACAGACTCCATCATTTTTCAGCCATACCGACTCAAATTGTAATAAATTTATGAACTTTTTCACTTCCAAAATAGACTGTATCCGCTCAGCTCTCTCTCCTCTCACATGTTTCACTCCTGACACCCCTACAGTACTGATCACGCAAAAACTGTCACATTTTTCGTCTACAACGCAGCAGGAGGTCGAGAATATTATCCGTAAATCTAAATCATCCACTTGTTCTCTTGATCCCCTTCCCACCGCTCTGCTCAAAACCCACCATTTGTCCATTAGCCCTCTTATAACTAAACTGATCAATCTTTCACTGCAAACAGGAAATGTTCCAATAGCTCTAAAAACAGCTATTATTAAACCTCTTCTTAAAAAAACAACCCTAGATCCTGAACCTCTGTCAAATTACAGACCCATCTCTAACCTCTCATTCATCTCAAAAGTGTTAGAAAAAGTGGTTTCCTCCCAGCTTCATACCCATCTCAGTTCCAAAGGTTTGTACGATAAATATCAATCTGGTTTTCGCTCTCAATACAGCACAGAGACAGCCCTCCTCAGAGTGACTAGTGACCTCCTTATGGCCTCTGACTCTGGTTCCACTTCTCTGCTTATCCTCCTCGACCTCTCTGCTGCGTTTGATACTGTTGATCATCTATCCTTCTTCACAGACTTCAGCACTATATTGGTCTCTCCGACACTTCCCTAAAATGGTTTCGCTCCTATCTTACAGATAGGACTGAGTGTGTAGCCTTGGGGGAGGCAAAATCCTCACCTCACATTGTTACCTGTGGGGTCCCCCAGGGCTCCGTATTCGGTCCAACCCTTTTTACTATTTACACGCTTCCCCTTGGTCGTGTCGTCAGCAGGCATGGAATTCACTACCATTGCTATGCTGACGACACACAACTTTATCTTCATATCATTCCCTCCGGTTCCCCCTCTGCCATCATTTCCTGCCTCACCTCCTGCCTGGAGGAGATCGGGGCATGGATGAATCAAAATTTTCTGCAGCTGAATGGCTCTAAAACAGAAGCCATCCAAATTGGAACGCCTCACCAGTTACGTTCGTCTCCTTTCACACTTGTTTCTTTTCTTGGCAATACTATTTCTCTCTCTCCCTCCGTTACTAACCTTGGGGTAAAGTTTGACCCATACCTTTCTTTTGACAATCATGTCACCTCAATCTGTAAAACCTCATTTTTTCACCTCCGTAATATTTCCAAACTGCGTTCCTCTCTTTCCTTCTCAGCTGCAGAGAAGCTCGTCCATGCCTTTGTCTCCTCCAGGCTGGATTACTGCAACGCACTGCTGTGGGGAATCCCTGGTAGGATCCTCCAAAAGCTCCAGTTTGTGCAGAATAGTGCTGCCAGGGTCCTCATGAGGGTACGGAAACATGAGCACATTACTCCTATCCTAAAATCCCTTCACTGGCTCCCTGTTCACTTCCGCATAGAATATAAGATCCTCTTGCACACTCACTACTGTCTGCATGGTGCAGCCCCCACATACCTCACTGATCTCCTTTCCCGAAACACCTCCACCCGGACCAGAGCAGGCAAACGGCATCTCCTGGTTATACCTAGGACACGGCTCAAGACTATGGGCGACAGGGCTTTTAAAGCATCCGCTCCTCGTCTGTGGAATGCCCTTCCAGAACAACTCAGAGCTCCCAAGACTACGGATGTTTCTAAAAAAAGAACTGAAAACTTATCTTTTTAGAAAAGCGTATTTTTAAGTACTTTTAAGTGTCTGCATATTTGTTTTTTTATTTTTTGATTCTGTAAGCACTTTGAGATTTTATGTCAAATGTATAGTGCATTATAAATAAAATTCATCATCATCATCATTAACTCCCATGCCTCTGTGACATTCAGAATGGAAGATATCCCTCTATAGATTTTAGTTTCTAAGGTGCTCGACAATGGTTGCTAGAGAGGGGCTAGGATGTGTTGAGGTGATTCATGATTGACTGTTTGCTGCCCCGAGTCAAACGAGACCACTCTTGTGTTTCAATGTCACTTCTATCCGGAGATATCCTTTTGATCTCTTTCAATGGAAGTCTATGGAACTTGTTGCTAATGTGCTCTAAATGATTGCTAGGGCGTGGCTAGTTAGTTTTACAATGATCCTGAGAGACTGATTGGTCGTCTGAGTAAAATGAGCCCGTCCCCTTGTCTTTCTGACACTGTGATCCAGAGCTATGTTCAATACAAAATCCCTATGCAATTTACCATAGTAGTAGAAACACATGCATTTCATGGGCCGTCCTTCACCATAGTAAGTCGATGGGGCAACTTTGGGCGCCTCCTGCCCCCCAGGGGTGCAACTTTTATGGTATTTTAAGGTATGTTCTTACAGAGCCTGTCAGCCTCTTCAAATGTGGTAAATTACACGTCTCTGCGAAATTCTCGCTCTGAGCTATGACTCGTCAAAGTTCGTCGCAATGTTAAGTCTATGGGATTTTTTGCCCAATTTTTTGCCCCTGGGGCGACCATCGTACCCCCGATCGCTTATAAAAGTCATAGCACACCATTCCCGAATAATCCGCACGATTTGACGCCTCATTCGTGGGTCTGTGACAAAAGCTGCGGGAGGAGTAGCGCGTCAAAAATGCGGCGGAATAAAAAAAAGAAAAAGAATAATAACTAGAAAAATTGCATTTCCTGCGGAACATGCATGTGAATGCTTGAAATGCTTAAATGAAATGCACAAACAACTGCAAAATATTGCTAAACAAGCTGAGATGCACAAACAACTGCAAAACAGAGCAAAAATGCAAAAAGCTTAATTCAAATGCATTAATAAGCTGAAATCCAAAAAAAGATAAAAAAAATTGTAGAAAACTAAAGAGTTTAATTAGAGAGGTAGAGAAGTAGACAGAGGTAAATAAATAAAGGGGTGGAGAAAGAGACAGAGGTAGAGAAGTAAAGGAGAACAAAAAAAGAAAGGTAGAGAAAGACAGAGGGATAGATAGATAGATAGATAGATAGATAGATAGATAGATAGATAGATAGATAGATAGATAGATAGATAGATAGATAGATAGATAGATAGATAGATAGATAGATAGATAATTTGGACACAGAAAGTCAAATAGTTAGACAGGCAGATAGATAGAAGAGGATAAAAGGAGGAGTAGAAAGGAGAAGAAGAGATTAGGAAAGGAGGGGAGAAGAGGAGGACAGGAGGAGTAGAGGATGGAAGGAGGAGAAGAGGAGGGAAGAGGGAGGGAGAACAGGAGAAGCAGAAGCATAAATGCAACAAAAACCTGTAGTAATTAAAGTTCCTTCAGAAAAGAGCTCAGTGACTGTCCACCAATCAGAACACAGGAGCAATTATGTGTGTCTCCCTTTGATCTTGTCTAATCAACATCACCTGTGCAATCAGCTTTCCTATTTAGACAGAGGCCAAAATCGCTGATACTTGGCCTCAAACAAACCTCCCTAGAGACAAAACTATAGGTTGTATCGGCGAAATGACCTGACCATGAGCGAGACAAGGCCTTTGTGGACGATGTGATGTATTTTTTGTGTGGATAGAGTTGAAAAAAGGGACCACTTTGGCGAGTTGAAAAACTGGTCCGCAATGCTCTGATCTCTAAAGTTTGACCTGAATTTATAATTGCTGCCAATGGAGGATTGTCTGTCACTCTTGTCCTTTGGAAGGACACAGAGAAAAAATTATAAGTCCGAGGGATTTACTAAACACACATGAGGAACCACAACAAAAATACCTACGTTTCAAGTATAATTACATGCCCGAAGAGTTAAAATTGTGGCCAGGCCAGCGATTTAAAAATTATTTTTTACGATTAATTTTCAAGCTGGCTCACTCTAGCAGATGACATCACGTGCTCTAGCTCTAAACAGTCTCTCTCATCCGCACTTAAATGTTAAAAAAATGCACAAAAAGCTTAATAGTTTAAAAATTATAAAAGGTATAAAAAAGAAAAATAATAGCACACAAGTCATTGAAAAGCTGAACATTTTGATACTTGAATGGTTTTTGTAGCACAAAGTAGAGAGGAGTTGAAAGCGACCACGGAAGAATACGGAACAATAATAAAGATTTGGATTTCAATAGTGTGAATGCTTGAAGCATTCACACTAACTAGAATGTACATTTCCAGAAGAAAATGTGAAGTGGTGCTTGCAGTGGCAAAACTCACCACTCGGTTGCTAGGGTGTGGTACATGATTGCATACGAGCCAACAAACATGTCTGTACGATGTTCTGGTGCTGAGATATGGCTTATTCATGTTGTTCAGGTAGTTGCTAGGGTGTTTTGGGTGGTTTCTAGGGTATTCTGGGTGGTTGCTAGGGCGTTGCTAGGCGGTTGCTAGGGTATTATGGGGGGTTGCTAGGGCGTTGCTAGGGTGTTGTGGGTGGTTGCTAGGCGGTTGCTAGGGTATTCTGGGTGGTTGCTAGGATGTTGCTAGTTGGTTGCTAGGGTATTCTGGGTGGTTGCTAGGGCGTTGCTAGGCGGTTGCTAGAGTGTTCTGGGTGGTTGCTAGCCGGTTGCTAGGGTATTCTGGGTGGTTGCTATGGTGTTGCTAGGTGGTTGCTAGGGTATTCTGGGTGGTTGCTAGGGTGTTGCTAGGCAGTTGCTAGGCTATTATTGGTGGTTGCTAGGGCGTTGCTAGGCGGTTGCTAGGGTGTTCTGGGTGGTTGCTATGGTGTTGCTAGGTGGTTGCTAGGGTATTCTGGGTGGTTGCTATGGCGTTGCTAGGCGGTTGCTAGGGTATTCTGGGTGGTTGCTAGTTGGTTGCTAGGGTGTTCTGGGTGGTTGCTATGGTGTTGCTAGGCAGTTGCTAGGGTATTCTTGGTCGTTGCTAGGGCGTTGCTAGGCGGTTGCTAGAGTGTTCTGGGTGGTTGCTAGGCGGTTGCTAGGGTGTTCTGGGTGGTTGCTATGGTGTTGCTAGGTGGTTGCTAGGGTATTCTGGGTGGTTGCTATGGCGTTGCTAGGCGATTGCTAGGGTATTCTGGGTGGTTACTATGGTGTTCTGGGTGGTTGCTAGGCGGTTGCTAGGGTATTCTGGGTGGTTGCTATGGTGTTGCTAGGTGGTTGCTAGGGTATTCTGGGTGGTTGCTAGGATGTTGCTAGGTGCATGCTAAGGTATTCTGGGTGGTTGCTATGGTGTTACTAGGTGGTTGGTAGTTGTCACAGATGGTTACTATTGGAGTTCTTAACACTTTCTTGGCATGATTTAGCACTACCTAATCGCTATTAGCATGTAGCTATTCACAGCTAGCATGTGTAGCATGTTGGAAGCCCTGTTTGCTAGCATGAGTCAAAAGAGCCAAACCACATCTCTATACGATGTTCTGATGCAGAGATATAGGTCTTGTAAAATGGTTGCTAGGGTACTCTGTTCGGTTGCTAGGGAATGGCTTGGCAGCTGCCAGTCATCAAAGTCCAAAGGTTGCTTGTCAGTATGAATGATATAAACCAACTCCCATGCCTCTGTGACATTCAGAATGGAAGATATCCCTCTATAGATTTTAGTTGCTAAGGTGCTCGACAATGGTTGCTAGGGAGGGGCTAGGAAGTGTTGAGGGGATTCATGATTGGCTGTGTGCTGCCCCGAGTAAAACGAGACCAACCTTGTGTTTCTATGACACTTCTATCCGGAAGTCTATGGGACTTGTTGCTAAGGTGCTCTAAATGGTTGCTAGGGCGTGGCTTAATAGCTTCACAATGATCATGAGAGACTGATTGGTCATCTGAGAAAAATGAGCCCGTCCCCTTGTCTCTATGACACTTTGATCCAGTGTCAATACTATGTTCAATACAAAATCCCTATGCAATGTGTATTACACCATAGTAAGTCAATGGGGCAAATTTGAGCAGCTCCTTCCCCCCAGGGGTGCAACTTTTACCCCATTGTGAAGTATGTTCTTACAGAGCCTGCCAGCCTCTTCAAATGTGGTACATTACAAGTTTCTGAGAAATCATTGGTCAGTGCTACGAGTCGTCAAAGTTTGTGGCAATGTTAAGTCTATGGGATTTTTTTTACCCAATGATTTGCCCCTGGGGCAAACACCGTACCCCCGATCGGTAAGAAAAGTCACAGCACACCTCTCCTCAATAATCCGCACAATTTGACGCCTCAATCAGGGGTCTGTGATGTCGGCGTGTATTTTTTAACAGATGATTACTATGGAGTTTTTAAAAGGAGTTTTTATAGAGTTTTACCCCTGCGGCCTCGTGCCTATCGCCCACGGTTGCTAGGGTGCTGTAACTGGTTGCTATGGTGTGCTATGAAGATTTTAGGCCATTACTTATTGGCTGCTTGATAAAATAAATCCTCTGAGGGAGAGAGAGGGAGAGAAACGCAGGGGTGTCAGGCCCTTTGTGTCTGTGTGTGTGAAAAAGTCGGTTGGGATTTGAATTTCTGAACATTCCGCAATGTTAAGTCAATGGCACTTTTTTGGCCGCTTTTTCGTCCGCTGTGCGATCATCGTACACCCGATCGCTTAGAAAAGTCATAGCACACCTCTCCTCAATGAGCCGGTCGATTTGACGCCTCACTCAGGGGTCTGTGGCAAACTTTGCGGGAGGAGTTACGCGCCAAACTTTTGTGTGGAATAAGAATAATAATAACTAGAATGTACATTTCCAGAAGAAAATGTGAAGTGGTGCTTGCAGTGGCAAAACTCGCCACTCGATTGCTAGGGTGTGGTACATGATTGCAAACGAGCCAACAAACATGTCTGTACTACGTTCTGGTGCTGAGATATGGCTTATTCAAGTTGTTCAGATGGTTGCTAGGGCGTTGCTAAGGTGTTCTGAGTGGTTGCTAGGGTATTCTGGGTGGTTGCTAGGGTATTCTAGGTGGTTGCTAGGTGGTTGCTAGGGTGTTCTGGGTGGTTGCTATGTTGTTGCTAGGTGGTTGCTAGGGTATTCTGGGTGGTTGTTAGGGCATTGCTAGGCAGTTGCTAGGGTATTCTTGGTGGTTGCTAGGGCGTTGATAGGCAGTTGCTAGGGTGTTCTGGGTGGTTGCTATGGTGTTGCTAGGTGTTTGCTAGGGTATTCTGGGTGGTTGCTAGGCGGTTGCTAGGGTGTTCTGGGTGGTTGCTAGGCGGTTGCTAGGGTATTCTGGGTGGTTGCTATGGTGTTGCTAGGTGGTTGCTAGGGTATTCTGGGTGGTTGCTAGGTGGTTGCTAGGGTGTTCTGGGTGGTTGCTAGGCGGTTGCTAGGGTATTCTGCGTGGTTGCTAGGGCGTTGTTAGGCGGTTGATAGGATATTCTGGGTGGTTGCTAGGGCGTTGCTAGGCGGTTGCTAGGAAATTCTGGGTGGTTGCTAGGGCGTTGCTAGGCGGTTGCTAGGGTGTTCTGGGTGGTTGCTAGGCGGTTGCTAGGGTATTCTGGGTGGTTGCTATGGTGTTGCTAGGCGGTTGCTAGGGTATTCTGGGTGGTTGCTAGGGCGTTGCTAGGTGGTTGCTAAGGTATTCTGGGTAGTTGCTATGGTGTTACTAGGTGGTTGGTAGTTGTCACAGATGGTTACTATTGGAGTTCTTAACAATTTCTTGGCATGATTTAGCACTTATCTAATCGCTATTAGCATGTAGCTATTCACAGCTAGCATGTGTAACATGTTAGAAGTCCTGTTTGCTAGCATGAGTCAAAAGAGCCAACCTCCATCTCTGTACGATGTTCTGATGCAGAGATATAGGTTTTGCAAAATGGTTGCTAGGGTACTCTATTTGGTTGCTAGGGAGTGGCTTGGTAGCTACCAATCATGAAACTCCAAAGGCTGCTTATCATTATGAATGATATAAACCAACTCCCATGCCTCTGTGACATTTAGAATGGAAGATATCCCTCCGTTGATTTTGGTTGCTAAGGTGCTCGACAATGGTTGCTAGGGAGGGGCTAGGAACTGTTGACATGATTCATGTTTGGCTGTTTGCTGCCCAGAGTCAAACTTGTGTTAACCCCATCTCTATATGATGTTCTGATACAGAGATATAGGTCTTGCATAATGGTTGCTAGGGTAATCTGTTTGGTTGCTAGGGAGTGGCTTGGCAACTGCCAATCATGAAACTCCAAAGGCTGGTTGACAGTATGTATGATATAAACCAACTCACATGCCTCTGTGACATTCAGAATGGAAGATATCCCTCTATGGATATTGGTTGCTAAGGTGCTCGACAATGGTTGCTAGGTAGGGGCTAGGAAGTGTTGATATGATCCATGATTGGCTGTTTGCTGCCCCGAGTCAAACGAGACCACCCTTGTGTTTCTATGACAATTCAGTCCGGAGATATCACTTTGATCTCTTTCAATGGAAGTCTATGTAACTTGTTGCTAAGGTGCTCTAAATGGTTGCTAGGGCATGGCTTGATAGCTTCACAATAATCCTGAGAGACTGATTGGTCGTCTGAGTAAAATGAGCCCGCCCCCTTGTCTCTATGACACTGTGATCCAGAGCTATGTTCAATACAAAATCCCTTAGCAATGTGTAGGACGGCCCATCCTACACCATAGTAAGTCAATGGGGCAACTTTGAGCAGCTCCTGCCCCCCAGGGGTGCAACTTTTACCCCATTGTGAGGTATGTTCTTACAGAGCCTGCCAGCCTCTTCAAATGTGGCAAATCACACGTTTCTGTGAAATCTGATTTCTGAGCTATGACTCGTCAAAGTTTATTGCAATGTTAAGTCTATGGGATTTTTTTGGGCGCTTTTTTGCCCCTGGGGCAATTACCGTACCCCCGATCTCTTAGAAAAGATGTAGCACACCTCTCCTCAATAAGCCGCACGATTTGGCACCTCACTCAGGGGTCTGTGATGTCAGCATGTATTTTTTATAACATAGTAAAAGATAGTTACTATAGAGTTATTATAGAGTTCTTAAAATCTTTATTAACGAGTGCCTTTGGTATGGCACGAGGCCTGCGGCCTCGTGCCTATGGCCTACGGTTGCTAGGGTGCTGTAATTGGTTGCTAGGGTGAGGCTATGAAGATTTTAGGCCATTACTTATTGGCTGCTTGATAATATAAATCCTCTGAGGGAGAGAGAGAGGGAGAGAAACGCAGGGGTGTCAGGCCCTTTGTGTCTGTGTGTGTGAAAAAGTCGGTTGGGATTTGAATTTCTGAACATTCCGCAATGTTAAGTCAATGGGATTTTTTTGGCCGCTTTTTCGTCCACTGTGCGAAAATCGTACACCCGATCGCTTAGAAAAGTCATAGCACACCTCTCCTCAATGAGCCGCACGATTTGACGCCTCACTCAGGGGTCTGTGACAAACGGTGCAGGAGGAGTTACGCGCCAAACTTTGTGTGGAATAATTTTTGCAAGATAACACTAGTGTTGCCTTGCCTTTGGCAAGCACCACTAACTAGAAAAAGTTCGTCGAGACAAACTTTAAGTTGGCTTGTGAAAGTTTTGACCAATAAATTTGAAGAAGTTTGAAGTTTAAAGTAGTTTAAAGTTTAAATTAGTTTGAATTTCAAAGTAGTTTAAAGTAGCTTAAAGTTTGAATTAGTTTAAAGTTTAAATTAGTCTGAATTTTAAAGGAGTTTAAAGTTTAAATTAGTTTGAATTTTAAAGTAGTTTGAAGTTTAAATTAGTTTGAAGTTTAAATTAGTTTAAAGTTTAAATTAGTTTAAAGTTTGAATTAATTTAACATTTCATATAGTTTAAAGTAGTTTAAAGTATAGTTTGAAGTAATTTAAAGTTGCTAGGGTGTTTCTAGTGGGAAAGAAAGATTAGTTAGAAAGAAAGAAAGAAAGATTACAAAGAAAGAGAGAAAGAAAGAAAGATAGAAAGATAGTTAGAAAGAAAGAGAGAAAGAAAGATCGAAAGATTAGTTAGAAAGAAAGAAAGAAAGAAAGAAAGATTGAAAGAAAGATTAGAAAGAAAGAGAGAAAGAAAGAAAAAAGAAAGAAAGAAAAATAGAAAGATTAGTTAGAAAGAAAGATTAGAAAGAGAGAAAGAAAGAAAGATAGAAAGATTAGTTAGAAAGAAAGAAAGATTAGTTAGAAAGAAAGAAAAGTTAGAAAGGAAGATTGGTTAGAAAGAAAGAAAGATTAGAAAGAAAGAGAAAGAAAGAAAGATAGAAAGATTAGTTAGAAAGAAAGAAAGATTAGTTAGAAAGAAAGAAAGTTAGAAAGGAAGATTAGTTAGAAAGAAAGAAAGAAAGAAAGAAAGATTGAAAGAAAGATTAGAAAGAAAGATTGAAAGAAAGATTAGAAAGAAAGATTGAAAGAAAGATTAGAAAGAAAGAGAGAAAGAAAGAAAGATAGAAAGATTAGTTAGAAAGAAAGAAAGATTAGTTAGAAAGAAATAGATTAGTTAGAAAAGAAAGAAAGAAAGATTAGTTAGAAAGAAAGATTAGCAAGAGAGAAAGAAAGAAAGATATAAAGATTAGTTAGAAAGAAAGAAAGATTGAAAAAGATTAGAAAGAAAGAGAGAAAGAAAGAAAGAAAGAAAGATAGATAGATAGATAGATAGATAGATAGATAGATAGATAGATAAATAGATAGAAAGATTAGTTAGAAAGAAAGAAAGATTAGTTAGAAAGAATGATTAGTTAGAAAGAAATAGAATGGTTAGAAAGGAAAGAAAGAAAGATTAGTTAGAAATAAAGATTAGAAAGAGAGAAAGAAAGATAGAAAGGAAGATTAGGTAGAAAGAAAGAAAGATTTAAAGAAAGATTAGAAAGAAAGATTGAAAGAAAGTTTAGAAAGAAAGAAAGATAGAAAGATTAGTTAGAAAGAAAGAAAGAAAGATAGAAAGATTAGTTAGAAAGAAATAGATTAGTTAGAAAAGAAAGAAAGAAAGATTAGTTAGAAAGAAATAGATTAGTTAGAAAAAGAAAGAAAGAAAAGTTAGAAAGAGAGAAAGAAAGAAAGATAGAACGATTAGTTAGAAAGAAAGAAAGATAGAAAGGAAGATTAGTTAGAAAGAAAGAAAGAAAGAAAGAAAGAAAGAAAGAAAGAAAGAAAGATTGAAATAAAGATTAGAAAGAAAGAAAGAAAGATAGACAGAAAGATTAGTTAGAAAGAAAGAAAGAAAGAAAGATTGAAAGAAAGATTAGAAAGAAAAAAAGAAAGAAAGAAAGAAAGATAGATACAAAGATTAGTTAGAAAGAAAGAAAGATTATTAGAAAGAAATAGATTAGTTAGAAAAGAAAGAAAGAAAGATTAGTTAGAAAGAAAGATTAGAAAGAGAGAAAGAAATAAAGATAGAAAGATTAGTTAGAAAGAAAGAAAGATTAGTTAGAAAGAAAGATTAGTTAGAAAGAAAGAAAGATAGAAAGGATGATTAGTTAGAAAGAAAGAAAGAAAGAAAGATTGAAAGAAAGATTAGAAAGAAAGAGAAAGAAAGAAAGAAAGATAGAAAGATTAGTTAGAAAGAAAGAAAGAAAGAAAGATTGAAATAAAGATTACAAAGAAAGAGAGAAAGAAAGAAAGAAAGATAGATAGATAGAAAGATTAGTTATAAAGAAAGAAAGAAAGAAAGAAAAAGAAAGATTGAAAGAAGGATTAGAAAGAAAGAGAGAAAGAAAGAAAGAAAGAAAGAAAGATAGATAGATAGATAGATAGATAGATAGATAGATAGATAGATAGATAGATAGATAGATAGATAGATAGATAGATAGATAGAAAGATTAGTTAGAAAGAAAGAAAGATTGAAAGAAAAATTAGAAAGAAGGAGAGAAAGAAAGAAAGAAAGATAGATAGATAGATAGATAGATAGATAGATAGATAGATAGATAGATAGATAGATAGATAGATAGATAGATAGATAGATAGATAGATAGATAGATAGATAGATAGATAGATAGATAGAAAGATTAGTTAGAAAGAAAGAAAGATTAGTTAGAAAGAAATAGATTAGTTAGAAAAGGAAGAAAGAAAGATTAGTTAGAAAGAAAGATTAGAAAGAGAGAAAGAAAGAAAGATAGAAAGATTAGTTAGAAAGAAAGATTAGAAAGAGAGAAAGAAAGAAAGATAGAAAGATTAGTTAGAAAGAAAGAAAGATAGAAAGATTAGTTAGAAAGAAAGAAAGATTAGTTAGAAAGAAATAGATTAGTTAGAAAAGAAAGAAAGAAAGAAAGAAAGATTAGTTAGAAAGAAAGATTAGAAAGAAAGAAAGATATAAATATTAGTTAAAAAGAAAGAAATTTAGAAAGAAAGATTAGTTAGAAAGAAAGAAAGAAAGTTAGAAAGGAAGATTAGAAAGAAAGAAAGAAAGAAAGAAAGAAAGAAAGATTAGTTAGAAAGAAAGAAAGATTGAAAGAAAGATTAGAAAGAAAGAGAGAAAGAAAGAGAGAACGATAGATAGAAAGATTAGAAAGAAAGAAAGAAAGAAAGATTGAAAGAAAGATTAGAAAGAAAGAGAGAAAGATAGATAGAAAGATTAGTTAGAAAGAAAGAAAGAAAGAAAGAAAGAAAGAAAGAAAGAAAGAAAGATTGAAAGAAAGATTAGAAAGAAAGAGAGAAAGAAAGATAGATAGAAAGATTAGTTAGAAAGAAAGAAAGATTAGTTAGAAAGAAATAGATTAGTTAGAAAAGAAAGAAAGAAAGATTAGTACGAAAGAAAGATTAGAAAGAGAGAAAGAAAGATAGAAAGATTAGTTAGAAAGAAAGAAAGATTGAAAGAAAGATTAGAAAGAAAGGGAGAAAGAAAGAAAGAAAGATAGAAAGATTAGTTAGAAAGAAAGAAAGATAGAAAGAAAGAAATAAAAATTAGTTAGAAAGAAAGATTAGAAAGAAAGAAAGTGTTACGGTCCCAGATTCTACAGCTTCTCTCGCCGGCCAACCGAGACCAACCTGAGTTCTGATCTTCTCCTCGCACTACATTTCCCAGAGATCGCCTGATCGCTCCCCGCTGCAGCCCCTAATGACTCTCGTTACCTCGCCCGGCTGATGTCAATCATCCAGACTATTTAAACCACACTTCGAACAGCTCTCAGTGCGAAGTTTTGTTTAACGCAAGTGAACACTACCGAGCATTGAAAACCCCGGAAAGCCTGTGTTATTGCCGACCCGTTTGCCCCTGACTAAGCCTGTTATCTGCCTGTCCCGATCCTCCGCCTGGAACTCTGACTCTGTCTGCTATCCGCCTGTCCTGATCCTCTGCCTGGTACATCGACGCTGCATGATATCTGCCTGTCCCGACTCTCTGCCTGGTTCCAGACTTCGTTAAAGCCCAGCCCGTTTTTTACTGTGTCTGCCCTTGTCTGTCCCAGTGTGTTTCAGTATTGTGCTTCAATAAAACTCACGCTGCACATGGATCGATCCCCGTCTGGTGATTCACAACAGAAAGATAGAAAGATTAGTTAAAAAGAAAGAAAGTTAGAAATAAAGATTAGTTAGAAAGAAAGAAAGAAAGAAAGAAAGAAAGAAAGAAAGTTAGAAAGGAAGATTAGAAAGAAAGAAAGAAAGAAAGAAAGAAAGATTAGTTAGAAAGAAAGAAAGAAAGATTAGTTAGAAAGAAATAGATTAGCTAGAAAAGAAAGAAAGATAGATTAGTTAGAAAAGAAAGAAAGATAGATTAGTTAGAAAGAAAGAAAGATAGAAAGAAAAATAGATTAGTTAGAAAGAAAGAAATATTAGTAAGAAAGAAAGAAATATATGTTAGAAAGAAAGAATGAAAGATAGATTAGATAGAAAGAAAGAAAGAAAAAGATAGATAGATAGATAGATAGATAGATAGATAGATAAAATAGTCAGATGATAGATAGAAATAGTTAGATGATAGAAAGATTAGTAAGAAAGAAAGAAAGAGAGAAAGAAAAAGAGAGAGAAAGAAAGATTAGAAAGAAAGAATGGGTAGATAGGTAGAAAAGTGTCATAGATAGATGAGTTTATTAGTTTAAATGAGTCTCAATGGCTCATATAGTATATAGAATGGCAGTTTGATTCAGTCTAAGGCTTCAAGGAGTTTAGATTTGAATTTTTGGCAGTTGAGGAGTTTGAAAATCTGAACATTCCGCAATGTAAAGTCAATGGGAGTTTTTTCCGAGTTTGATCGTCATTTTTAGGAAAACCGTAAGTCCGATCAGTTAGAAAAGATATAGCAACTCGAGTCAGAACAGTTTGAGTGTCCGTGCCGAGTTTGGAGTATGTAGAGTTAAAGCTCTAGGAGGAGTTTGATATAGAAATTTCACTGCAAGAAGAAGAAGAAGAACTAGAAAAAGTTTGTCGAGACAAACTTTAAGTTGGCTTGTGAAAGTTTGGACCAGAAAGTTTAAAGAAGTTTAAAGTAGTTTGAAGTTTACATTAGTTTAATATGTAAATTAGTTTAAAGTGTAAATTAGTTTGAAGTTTAAAGTAGTTTGAAGCTTAATTAGTTTATAGTTTAAATTAGTTTAAAGTTTAAAGTAGTTTAAAGTTTAAAATAGTTTATAGTTTAAATTAGTTTAAAGTTTAAATTAGTTTGAATTTTAAAGTAGTTTGAAGTTTATATTAGTTGCTAGGGTGTTCTGGGTGGTTACTATGGTGTTGCTAGGGTGTTGTAAGGTATTTTGGGTGGTTGCCAGGGTGTTCTGGGTGGTTGCTAGGCAGTTGCTAGGGTGTTCTGGGTTGTTGCTAGGGTGTTCTAACACCTTTTGGGTGGTTGCTAGGGTGTTCTGGGTTGTTGCTAGGCAGTTGCTATGGTGTTCTAGGCTTTTTTGGTGGTTGCTATGGTGTTGCTAAGATGTTTTAAGGTATTTTAGGTGGTTGCTAGGGTGTTCTGGGTGGTTGCTTGGCAGTTGCTAGGGTGTTCTGGTGGTTGCTAGGGTGTTCTTGGGTATTTTGGGTGGTTGCTATGGTGTTGCTAGGGAAATTTAAGGTATTTTGGGTGGTTGCTAGGGTGTTCTGGGTGGTTGCTAGGCAGTTGCTAGGGTGTTCTGGGGGGGTTGCTAGGGTTTTCTAGTGTATTTTGGGTGGTTGCTAGGGTGTTTTAAGGTATTGTGGGTGGTTGCTAGGGTGTTCTGCGTGGTTGCTAGGCAGTTGCTAGGGTGTTTTAGGGTATTTTGGGTGGTTGCTATGGTGTTGCTAGGGTGTTTTAAGGTATTTTGGGTGGTTGCTAGGGTGTTATGGGTGGTTGCTATGGTGTTGCTAGGATGTTTTGAGGTATTTTGGGTGGTTGCTATGGTGTTCTGGGTGGTTGCTAGCCAGTTTCTAGGGTGTTCTGGTGGTTGCTAGGGTGTTCTAGGGTATTTTGGGTGGTTGCTATGGTGTAGCTAGGGTGATTTAAGGTATTTTGGGTGGTTGCTAGGGTGTTCTGGGTGGTTGCTAGGCAGTTGTTAGGGTGTTCTGGGGGTTTCTAGGGTGTTCTAGGGTATTTTGGGTGGTTGCTATGGTGTTGCTAGGATGTTTTAAGGTATTTTTGGTGGTTGCTAGGGTGTTATGGGTGGTTGCTATGGTGTTGCTATGGATGTTTTACAGTTTTTCTCCATTGGTTTGGCTCATTTCTTGAAACAGAAATTACATTCTCAAACCTCTAAGATCATTTGGCAAAACAGTCTTACAGTTCAGCACAACACTACAGCTCACTTGCAAAAGCTCATATCTCTCCCAAAACTGTTCACTCATGCTTCAAAACTAAATTCCTTTCCCATATAAAGAGTCAGTGCCACGAAAATGGCAAAGATCCTTCTCAATTGCTTTGGCTCATTTCTTGAAACAGGCCGGACGTTCTCAACACTCTTGGTGCTTTTGCCAAAATAACGTGGATGGTTCGGCACAACACCATGGTTCACCTGCAAAAGCTCATACCTCTTCCAAAACAGTTACCCCCTTGTGTCAAAACTAAATTTCCTTCTCATTTAAACAGTCAGTGCCCCCAAAATGCTTCGTCCCTTTGGCATTGTGTTATCACTGCAAGTCAAAATGTTTAGATGTTTTGTCACTATGGCAGAGGACCATTGAAATATCCCTCATGTCCACCTTTCAGTCTTAGCCCAGTCCTTCATTGACAATGGTTACTGTACTGTTTTTTGTTTAGCTAACAGAATACAATTGTGTATAAAACTGAAAAAAAAAGAAATAGGATTTTAGGGTAAGAGTAGCCTCCAAGGTTTGACATCACACATTGCACTCATACTGCCAAGGATTTTAGGGTAAGAGTAGCCTCCAAGGTTTGACATCACACATTGCACTCATACTGCCAAGGAAATTGTATCCATTATCATTCACACACATAAAGTAACTTCGATACATCAGAGTAAAAAGGAAATGTATACAGCATAATATACTGTAATATAAACACACAAACAAAAAACAATGAAAATTATATGCAGCCTACAGTGCTGTAAATAAAGCTGGAGTTTCACAACTAACAGTTCTTCACTGGTCGTCCACATAACAGCGTATATTCTCCCTTGCGATGCAACGAGGGAAGAAACGGCGTGCATTTCGCAACCATCCCCTACACTGATCTCATGTAATATCCTCACACGCAGCGTCCATTGCATGGAGCAGGGACCTCTGACCTTAAGCCCGATGCTCATACACTCTCCACCTCCAAGCGGAGAAATACTCCTCAATAGGATTGAGGAAAGGAGAGTAAGGTGGTAGGAACACCATGACCATCCTTGGATGAGTAGTGAACCGGGCCCTGATGAGCGGGCCACGGTGGAAATCCACATTGTCCCATACAATGGCATATTGTGGTAGGTAAGGGCCTACGAGACCTCTCTCATTTTCAGGGATCAACTCAAAATGAAGGCAGTCCTAGAAGATGAGGAGCTTCTGTGTATTGTATGGGCCAAGACTGGGGATGTGAGTGGCCACACCATTCTCAGATATGACAGCACACATAGTTATATTGCCCCCTTGCTGGCCTGGGACATCCACCGTGGCCCGGTGGCCAATAATATTACGGCCACGTCTTCGGCCCTTGGCCAGGTTGAAGCCAGCTTCATCCACAAACACGAGGATGTGATGGGTCTCGTTTCCTTCCAATGCCATTATTCTCTACAATGGCGTAAAAAAGAAAACATCAAATCAGTCATACAGAAGAGTCATACACTACAGTTACAGACAATTACATTGGAATGTTCTATGTTCTCCACAAGTTCAATATACTACTGGCCACTACTCCAGTGGTTCCAAACCTGGGGTACATGTACCCCTATGCAGAGGTACTACAGAGGGTATTTGACAGAAAGGGGAGGGGTAACATCATCAATGACTAGACTTACTGAAATGTAACAGTAAAACCCACAGTATTAGATAGATTTACATGGGAGGTACTAATTGCAGCTCTTTGACCACTTTTCTTATTGTATGTTATATTCTTCAAAATAAGGATTATAATGATAATTGCATCATACAGTAAGCTGAAGTTTTTAGGCAAAATGTTGAAGTCAGATAAATCAAATACTTGCAGGATAACCTGGGTACACAAATCAGGTAAAGTTGGTACTGAAGCCAAAAAAGTTTGGGAACCACTGCTTAATTGTAAAAAGGTTATAATGATGGACAACCAGTAACTGACTTACATGTACATACTGGTACTGCAGCTCTTTTACTCTATCAGAGTTCCTCTCAAATGGTACCCTGTAAATTTGCTTCATTGTCATATGATGCTTCTTCAATATCCGGTCTATTGAGATGCTTATAGAGTTGACATTTTGGAATATGGCATTGTCTTGTAGGATTGCAGCGCGGATCTGTCTCAATGTGATGGCATTATTTGCCATCACCATGTTACAGATCTCTTATTCTTGTTGTTCATTGAGAAGTTTTCCTCTGCCACCCGTGCAAGGTTGTCGTCCAATCCTAGACATAGAATTCAAAGGACAACACTCCATTCATAATGCATACCTTATGTATTCCTTACAGAATGTGTTACCTATGTAATTGTATTGTTGTTTTACTTACATTAACTTTACAACAATTCTAATGCATCACTGCACAGTGACTGGAATACTACTGTAAACTGTATCATCAATACTGTAGAAAATAAACTATTCCATAGTTTATTTTCTCCAATGTTTTTTCTTGTCATTTTTAGTATCATAACATGATACTCATTTTTAGTAGGATATTACTGTAGTCCTATCACACACACACACACACACACACACACACACACACACACACACACACACACACACACACACACACACACACACACACACACACACACACACACACACACACACACACACACACACACACACACACACACACACACACACACACACTAAATGAATAGGTAAATGTGTAAATAAATATATTTCTTGCTCTATGCACAGTGTCCTGTCCTTTACAACATATAATTCCATCACTGACTGACCACATACCTGTTTTCCCTGCGAAAGGTTTGGATGATGGAGGAGACTGTAGAGCGAGGCACATTAGCCTGCACTCGGCGACCTGCCTCCGCCATAGTGAGGCCATGGTTGATGACATGGTCTATAATTGTGGCCCGAATTTCATCCGGGACAGCATGGTGTCTTCGTGCTCCTCGGCCTCTTCCCCCATTCCACCACCACGCACCCTTATTCCTCCTCCTCTTCTTCTTCTTCTTCTTCCTCCTCTTCCTCAAGCAGGCAGTTGCCCTTTTTCATATACTTGGCCAGGTGCCTCCATGTTCAGAAATTGTACTAGTCCTGCATGGTCAAGCTCTTTACATTCATGTTTGGCAGCATTCACAGTCATGGAAACTAAACATACTGTTTGATTGGTCATCTGAGATGTGTGAAACTCCTCCTTCGTAGTCAAGTTCTAGTTTCACCTGACTGTCAATTGCTGTAATAAATGTATCAAATGTTCCAAGGGATTCATATATGGTATTCATGGTATTATGTTCTTGCCTAATTTTGACAATTGAACAGACTATTGTGCATGTGATGACTTATACAATGAAATGACGCTGACATGTTTTGGAGCGAACAACCATTAGACTGAGAATCAACGATCAGTTTAGATCAACAAGATCTATTCACTTGGAAATTGTGCTAAATGTAGGCTACCTGTACTTAATCATTTGGAAAGATGTATTGAGACATTGAGACATGTACTTAGACATTGGCAATTTGATGAAATGAATGAGAAATTCAATTCTGTTGTGATCAATTGCCAAGTGGTTTGGAGGTTTGTCCATGTTGTTTTGAGAATGTAATTTCTGTTTCAAGAAATGAGCCAAACCAATGGAGAAAAACTGTAATGTATTTTGGGTGGTTTCTAGGGTGTTCTGGGTGGTTGCTAGGCAGTTGCTAGGGTGTTCTGGTGGTTGCTAGGGTGTTCTAGGGTATTTTGGGTGGTTGCTATGGTGTTGCTAGGGTGATTTAAGGTATTTTGGGTGGTTGCTAGGGTGTTCTGGGTGGTTGCTAGGCAGTTGTTAGGGTGTTCTGGGGGTTGCTAGGCAGTTGCTAGGGTGTTCTAGGGTATTTTGGGTGGTTGCTATGGTGTTGCTAGGATGTTTTAAGTTATTTTGGGTGGTTGCTAGGGTCTTCTGGGTGGTTGCTAGGCAGTTGCTAGGGTGTTCTGGGTGGTTGCTATGGTGTTGCTAGGGTAGTCTAGGGTATTTTAGGTGGTTGCTAGGGTGTTCTGCGTGGTTGTTAGTCAGTTGCTAGGGTGTTCCGTGTGGTTGCTATGGTGTTGCTAGGGTGTTCTAAGGTTTTTTGGGTGGTTGCTAGGGTGTTCTGGGTGGGTGCTATGGTGAACTATTTATGAGTGTATGAATTCATGAGTTTATAAGCTTAAATGAGTAAGAGTTCAGAGTTTATTAATTTATGAGTTTAAGAGTTCATCATAAGTGTATGAATTCAAGAGTTTATAAGTGTATGAGTTTATAAGTTTATGAATTCATGAGTTCATAAGTGTATGAATTCATGAGTTTATAAGTGTATGAGTTTATGAGTATAGAGTTTATAAGTTTAAATGAGTAAGAGTTCAGAGTTTATTAATTTATGAGTTTAAGAGTTCATCATAAGTGTATGAATTCAAGAGTTTATAAGTGTATGAGTTTATAAGTTTATGAATTCATGAGTTCATAAGTGTATGAATTCATGAGTTTATAAGTGTATGAGTTTATGAGTATAGAGTTTATAAGTTTAAATGAGTAAGAGTTCAGAGTTTATTAATTTATGAGTTTAAGAGTTCATCATAAGTGTATGAATTCAAGAGTTTATTAGTGTATGAGTTTATAAGTTTATGAATTCATGAGTTCATAAGTGTATGAATTCATGAGTTTATAAGTGTAAAAGTTTGAGTTTAGAGTTTATAAGCTTAAATGAGTAAGAGTTCACAGTTTATTAATTTATGAGTTTAAGAGTTCATCATAAGTGTATGAATTCAAGAGTTTATAAGTGCATGAGTTTATAAGTTTATAAATTCATGAGTTCATAAGTGTATGAAT
The DNA here is from genome assembly GCA_026230005.1 of Gila orcuttii. Taxonomy (NCBI): domain Eukaryota; kingdom Metazoa; phylum Chordata; class Actinopteri; order Cypriniformes; family Leuciscidae; genus Gila; species Gila orcuttii. The sequence goes on from JAPDVR010000002.1 coordinate 36,685,117, forward strand.
TCATGTGTTTATAAGTGTACGAGTTTATGAGTTTAGAGTTTATAAGTTTAAATGAGTAAGAGTTCAGAGTTTATTAATTTATGAGTTTAATAGTTCATAAGTGTATGAATTCATGAGTTTATAAGTGTATGAGTTTATGAGTGTATGAGTTTATGAGTTTAGAGTTTATAAGTTTAAATGAGTCTAAGAGTTCAAGTTTAGAGTTTATTGATTTATTATGAGTTTAAGAGTTTAAGTGTAGATAGATAAGTGCCATAGATATATGAGTTTATTAGTTTAAATGAGTCTCAATGGCTCATATAGTATATAGAATGGCAGTTTGATTCAGTCTAGGGCTTTAAGGAGTTTAGATTTGAATTTTTGACAGTTGGCCAGTTTGAAAATCTGAACATTCCGCAATGTTAAGTCAATGGGAGTTTTTTCAGAGTTTGATCGTCATTTTTAGGAAAACCGTAAGTCCGATCAGTTAGAAAAGATATAGCACACTAAGTCAGAATAGTTTGAGTGTCTGAGCCGAGTTTGGAGTATGTAGAGTTAAAGCTCTAGGAGGAGTTAGAGTCATAAATTTTAGCGCTCATAAAAAGAATAATAATAACTATAAACAGTTTGTCGAGACAAACTTTAAGTTGGCTTGTGAAAGTTTGGACCAATAAGTTTGAAGAAGTTTAAAGTAGTTTGAAGTTTAAAGTAGTTTGAAGTTTAAATTAGTTTGAATTTTAAAGTAGTTTGAAGTTTAAATTAGTTTAAAGTTTGAATTAGTTTAAAGTAGTTTAAAGTATAGTTTGAAGTAATTTAAAGTTGCTAGGGTGTTTCTAGTGGGTTGCTAAGGTGTTCTGGGTGGTTGCTAGGTGGTTGCTAAGGTATTTTGGGTGGTTGCTAGGGTGTTCTCGTTGGTTGCTAGGTTGTTGCTAAGGTATTTTGGTTGGTTGCTAGGGTGTTCTGGGTGGTTGCTATGTTGTTACTAGGGTGTTCTATGGTATTTTGGGTGGTTGCTAGGGTGTTCTGGGTAGTTTTTAGCCAGTTGCTAGGGTGTTCTGGATGGTTGCTATAGTGTTGCTAGGGTGTTCTAGGCTATTTTGGGTGGTTGCTAGGGTGTTGCTAGGGTGTTCTAGGCTATTTTGGGTGGTTGCTATGGTGTTGCTAGGGTGTTTTAAGGTATTTTGGGTGGTTGCTAGGCAGTTGCTAGGGTGTTCTGGGTGGTTGCTATGGTGCTGCTAGGGTGTTCTAGGCTATTTTGGGTGGTTGCTATGGTGTTGCTAGGGTGTTTTAAGGTATTTCGAGTGGTTGCTAGTGTATTCTGGGTGGTTGCTAGGGTGTTTTAAGGTATTTTAGGTGGTTGCTATGGTGTTGCTAGGGTGTTATAAGGTATTTTGGGTGGTTGCTAGGGTGTTCTGGTTGGTTGCTATGGTGTTGCTAGAGTGTTCTAAGGTATTTTAGGTGGTTGCTATGGTGTTGCTAGGGTGTTCTAAGGTATTTTGGGTGGTTGCTAGGGTGTTCTGTGTGGTTGCTATGGTGTTGCTAGGGTGTTCTAAGGTATTTTGGGTGGTTGCAAGGGTGTTCTGGGTGGTTGCTATGGTGTTGCTAGGGTGTTCTAAGGTATTTTGGGTGGTTGCTAGGGTGTTCTGGGTGGTTGCTATGGTGTTGCTAGGGTGTTCTAAGGTATTTTGGGTGGTTACTATGGTGTTCTGGGGGTTGCTAGGCGGTTGCTAGGGTGCTCTGGGTGGTTGCTATGGTTTTCTAAGTTATTTTTGTTGGTTGCTATGGTGTTGCTAAGGTGTTGTAAGGTATTTTGGGCGGTTGCTAGGGTGTTCTAAAGTATTTTGGTTGGTTGCTAGGGTGTTCTGGGTGGTTACTAGGGTGTTGCTAGGGTATTTTGAGCGGTTGCTTGGGTGTTCTGGGAAGTTGCTATGGTGAACTATTTATGAGTTTTAAAGTTCATAAGTATGAATTCATGAGAGTTCATAAGTTTATGAATTCATGAGTTTCTATGTTTATGAGTTTATAAGTGTATAAATTCATGAGATTATAAGTTTAAATGAGTAAGAGTTCAGAGTTTATTAATTTATGAGTTTAGAGTTTATAAGTTTAAATGAGTAAGTGTCCAGAGTTTATTAATTTATGAGTTTAATAGTTTATGAGAGTTTATAAGAGTATGAGTTTATGAATTTAGAGTTTATGAGTTTAGAGTTTATAAGTTTAAATGAGTCTAAGAGTTCAATTTTAGAGTTTATTAATTTATTATGAGTTTAAGATTAGATAGATAAGTGCAATAGTTAGATGAGTTTATTAGTTTAAATGAGTCTCAATGGCTCATATAGTGTATAGAATGGCAGTTTGATTCAGTCTAGGGCTTCAAGGTATTTAGATTAGAAATTTTGACAGTTGGGGAGTTTGACAGTCTGAACATTCCGCAATGTTAAGTCAATGGGATTTTCAAATGATTTTTTCTGAGTTTTGATCGTCATTTTTAGGAATGGCAGTTTGATTCAGTCTAGGGCTTCAAGGAGTTTAGATTTGAATTTTTGGCAGTTGGAGAGTTTGAAAATCTGAACATTCTGCAATGTTAAGTCAATGGGAGTTTTTTCCGACTTTGATCATCATTTTTAGGAAAACCGTAAGTCCGATCAGTTAGAAAAGATATAGCATACCAAGTCAGAACAGTTTGAGTGTCCGTGCCGAGTTTGGAGTATGTGGAGTTAAAGCTCTAGGAGGAGATTGAGTTGTAAATTTTTGACAGAATAATAATAATAATAACTAGAAAAAGTTCGTTGAGACAAACTTTAAGTTGGCTTGTGAAAGTTTGGACCAATAAGTTTGAAGAAGTTTGAAGTTTAAAGTAGTTTAAAGTTTAAATTAGTTTGAATTTCAAAGTAGTTTAAAGTTTAAAGTAGTTTAAAGATTAAATTATTTTAAAGTTTAAATTAGTCTGAATTTTTAAGGAGTTTGAAGTTTAAATTAGTTTGAAGTTTGAATTAGTTTAATGTTTTATATAGTTTAAAGTAGTTTAAAGTTTAAAGTATAGTTTGAAGTAATTTAAAGTTGCTAGGGTGTTTCTAGTGGGAATGAAAGATTAGTTAGAAAAGAAAGAAAGATAGATTAGTTAAAAAGAAAGATTAGTTAGAAAGAAAGGAAGAAAGAAAGATTAGTTAGAAAGAAAGATTAGAAAGTTATAAAGGAAGATTAGTTAGAAAGAAAGAAAGAAAGATTAGAAAGAAAGATAGAAAGATTAGTTAGAAAGAAAGAGAGAAAGAAAGAAAGAAATATAGAAAGATTAGTTAGAAAGAAAGAAAGAAAGAAAGAAAGCTTGAAAGAAAGATTAGAAAGAAAGAGAAAAAGAAAGAAAGATAGAAAGATTAGTTAGAAAGAAAGATTAGTTAGAAAGAAAGAAAGATTAGTTAGAAAGAAATAGATTAGTTAGAAAAGAAAGAAAGAAAGATAGATTATTTAGAAAGAAAGATTAGAAAGAGAGAAAGAAAGAAAGATAGAAAGATTAGTTAGAAAGAAAGAAAGATTAGTTAGAAAGAAAGACTGTTAGAAAGGAAGATTAGTTAGAAAGAAAGAAAGAAAGGAAGAAAAAAGAAAAGAAAAAAATACTAGAAAGGAAGAGAGAAAAAAGAAAGGAAGAGAGAAAAAAGAAAGAATGAAAGAAAGAAAGATAAAAATATTAGTTAGAAAGAAAGATATATTAGTTAGAAAGAAATAGATTAGTTAGAAAAGAAAGAAAGAAATAATAGTTAGAAAGAAAGATTAGAAAGAGAGAAAGAAAGAAAGATAGAAAGATTAGTTAGAAAGAAATAAAGTTAGAAAGAAAGATTAGTTAGAAAGAAAGAAAGTTAGAAAGGGAGATTAGAAAGAAAGAGAGAAAGAAAGAAAGATAGAAAGATTAGTTAGAAAGAAAGAAAGAAAGATTAG
>JAPDVR010000002.1:36699028-36831528 GCA_026230005.1 Gila orcuttii
GAAAGAAAGATTAGTTAGAAAGAAAGAAAGAAAGATTGAAAGAAAGATTAGACAGAAAGAGAGAAAGATAGATAGAAAGATTAGTTATAAAGAAAGAAAGAAAGATTGAAAGAAAGATTAGAAAGAAAGAGAGAGAGAAAGAAAGAAAGATAGAAAGATTAGTTAGAAAGAAATAAAGAAAGAAAGATTAGAAAGAAAGAGAGAAAGAAAGAAAGAAAGATAAATAGAAAGATTAATTAGAAAGAAAGAAAGATTAGTTAGAAAGGAATAGATTAGTTAGAAAAGAAAGAAAGAAAGATTAGTTAGAAAGAAAGATTAGAAAGACAGAAAGATTGAAAGAAAGATTAGAAAGAAAGAGAGAAAAGAAAGAAAGATAGAAAGATTAGTTAGAAAGAAAGAAAGATTAGTTAGAAAGAAATAGATTAGTTAGAAAAGAAAGAAAGAAAGAAAGAATGATTAGTTAGAAAGAAAGATTAGAAAGAAAGAAAGATAGAAAGATTAGTTAAAAAGAAAGAAAGTTAGAAAGAAAGATTAGTTATAAAGAAAGAAAGAAAGAAAGAAAGTTAGAAAGGAAGATTAGAAAGAAAGAAAGAAAGATTAGTTAGAAAGAAAGAAAGATTAGTTAGAAAGAAATAGATCAGCTAGAAAAGAAAGAAAGAAAGATAGATTAGTTAGAAAAGAAAGAAAGAAAGAAATATAGATTAGTTAGAAAGAAAGAAAGATAGATTAGTTAGAAAGAAAGAAAGATTAGTAAGAAAGAAAGAAAGATTAGTTAGAAAGAAAGAATGAAAGATAGATTAGTTAGAAAGAAAGAAAGAAAAAGATAGATAGATAGATAGATAGATAGATAAAATAGTCAGATGATAGATAGATAGATAGATAGATAGATAGATAGATAGATAGATAGATAAAATAGTCAGATGATAGATAGATAGAAATAGTAAGATGATAGAAAGATTAGTAAGAAAAAAGAGAGAAAGAAAAAGAGAAAGATAGATTAGCTAGAAAAGAAAGAAAGATAGATTAGTTAGAAAAGAAAGAAAGAAAGAAAGAAAGAAAGAAAGATTAGTTAGAAAGAAGGATTAGAAAGAAAGAAAGATAGAAAGATTAGTTAAAAAGAAAGAAAGTTAGAAAGAAAGATTAGTTAGAAAGAAAGAAAGAAAGAAAGAAAGATAGATAGATAGATAGATAGAAAGATTAGTTAGAAAGAAAGAGAGAAAGAAAGAAAGAAAGAAAGATAGATAGAAAGATTAGTTAGAAAGAAAGAAAGATTAGTTAGAAAGAAATAGATTAGTTAGAAAAGAAAGAAAGAAAGATTAGTTAGAAAGAAAGATTAGAAAGAGAGAAAGAAAGAAAGATAGAAAGATTAGTTAGAAAGACAGAAAGATTGAAAGAAAGATTAGAAAGAAAGATAGAAAGATTAGTTAGAAAGAAAGAAAGATTAGTTAGAAAGAAATAGATTAATTAGAAAAGAAAGAAAGAAAGAAAGATTAGTTAGAAAGAAAGATTAGAAAGAAAGAAAGATAGAAAGATTAGTTAAAAAGAAAGAAAGTTAGAAAGAACTTAAAATTAGTAAAATTAAAATTAAAATTAGTAAAATTAGTTAGAAAGAAAGAATGAAAGATAGATTAGTTAGAAAGAAAGAAAGAAAAAGATAGATAGATAGATAGATAGATAAAATAGTCAGATGATAGATAGATAGATAGATAGATAGATAGATAGATAGATAGATAGATAGATAGATAGATAGATAGATAGATAGATAGATAGATAGATAGAATAGTCAGATGATAGATAGAAATATTTAGATGATAGAAAGATTAGTAAGAAAGAAAGAAAGAGAGAAAGAAAAAGAGAGAGAAAGAAAGATTAGAAAGAAAGAATGGGTAGATAGATAGATAGAAAAGTGTCATAGATAGATGAGTTTATTAGTTAAAATGAGTCTCAATGGCTCATATAGTGTATAGAATGGCAGTTTGATTCAGTGTAGGGCTTCAAGGAGTTTAGATTTGAATTTTTGGCAGTTGGGGAGTTTGAAAATCTGAACATTCCGCAATGTTAAGTCCATGGGAGTTTTTTCCGACTTCGATCGTCATTTTTAGGAAAACCGTAAGTCCGATCAGTTAGAAAAGATATAGCACACCGAGTCAGAACAGTTTGAGTGTCCGTGCCGAGTTTGGAGTTTGTGGAGTTAAAGCTCTATGAGGAGTTAGAGTTGTAAATTTTTAGTAAGAAGAATAATAATAACTAGAAAAAGTTCGTCGAGACAAACTTTAAGTTGGCTTGTGAAAGTTTGGACCAATAAGTTTGAAGAAGTTTAAAGTAGTTTGAAGTTTAAAGTAGTTTGAAGTTTAAATTAGTTTGAATTTTAAAGTAGTTTGAAGTTTAAATTAGTCCTCATTAGGCAATTAGTAGGCAGTTGCTAGGGTGTTCTGGGGGTTGCTAGGCAGTTGCTAGGGTGTTCTAGGGTATTTTGGGTGGTTGCTCTGGTGTTGCTAGGGTGTTTTAAGGTATTTTGGGTGGTTGCCAGGGTGTTCTGGGTGGTTGCTAGGCAGTTGCTAGGGTGTTCTGGGAGGTTGCTATGGTGTTGCTAGGGTGTTCTAGGCTTTTTTGGGTGGTTGCTATGGTGTTGCTAGGATGTTCTAGGGTATTTCGGGTGGTTGCTAGGGTGTTCTGGGTGGTTGCTAGGCAGTTGCTAGGGTTTTCTGGTGGTTGCTAGGGTGTTGCTAGGGTGTTCTAGGGTATTTTGGGTGGTTGCTATGGTGTTGCTAGGGTGATTTAAGGAATTTTGGGTGGTTGCTAGGGTGTTCTGGGGGTTGCTAGGCAGTTGCTAGGGTGTTCTAGGGTATTTTGGGTGGTTGCTATGGTGTTGCTAGAAAGAAAGATTAGTTAGAAAGAAAGATTAGAAAGAGAGAAAGATAGAAAGATTAGTTAGAAAGAAAGATTAGTTAGAAAGAAAGTTAGAAAGGAAGAGAGAAAGAAAGATAGAAAGATTAGTTAGAAAGAAAGAAAGAAAGATGAGTTAGAAAGAAAGAGATTATTTAGAAAGAAATAGATTAGTTAGAAAAGAAAGAAAGAAAGATAGAATAGTCAGATGATAGATAGATAGATAGATAGATAGATAGATAGATAAATAGATAAATAGATAGATAGATAGATAGATAGATAGATAGATAGATAGATAGATAGATAGATAGATAGATAGATAGATAGATAGATAGATAGATAAAATAGTCAGATGATAGATAGATAGAAATAGTTAGATGATAGAAAGATTAGTTAGAAAGAAAGAAAGATTAGTTAGAAAGAAAGAAAGAAAGAAAGTTAGAAAGGAAGATTAGAAAGAAAGATAGAAAGATTAGTTAGAAAGAAAGAAAGATTGAAAGAAAGATTAGAAAGAAAGAGAGAAAGAAAGAAAGATAGAAAGATTAGTTAGAAAGAAAGAAAGATTAGTTAGAAAGAAATAGATTAGTTAGAAAAGAAAGAAAGAAAGAAAGAAAGATTAGTTAGAATGAAGGATTAGAAAGATAGAAAGATTAGTTAAAAAGAAAGAAAGTTAGAAAGAAAGATTAGTCAGAAAGAAAGAAAGAAAGAAAGTTAGAAAGCAAGATTAGAAAGAAAGAAAGAAAGAAAGAAAGATTAGTTAGAAAGAAAGAAAGAAAGATTGAAAGAAAGATTAGACAGAAAGAGAGAAAGATAGATAGAAAGATTAGTTATAAAGAAAGAAAGAAAGATTGAAAGAAAGATTAGAAAGAAAGAGAGAGAGAAAGAAAGAAAGATAGAAAGATTAGTTAGAAAGAAATAAAGAAAGAAAGATTAGAAAGAAAGAGAGAAAGAAAGAAAGAAAGATAAATAGAAAGATTAATTAGAAAGAAAGAAAGATTAGTTAGAAAGGAATAGATTAGTTAGAAAAGAAAGAAAGAAAGATTAGTTAGAAAGAAAGATTAGAAAGACAGAAAGATTGAAAGAAAGATTAGAAAGAAAGAGAGAAAAGAAAGAAAGATAGAAAGATTAGTTAGAAAGAAAGAAAGATTAGTTAGAAAGAAATAGATTAGTTAGAAAAGAAAGAAAGAAAGAAAGAATGATTAGTTAGAAAGAAAGATTAGAAAGAAAGAAAGATAGAAAGATTAGTTAAAAAGAAAGAAAGTTAGAAAGAAAGATTAGTTATAAAGAAAGAAAGAAAGAAAGAAAGTTAGAAAGGAAGATTAGAAAGAAAGAAAGAAAGATTAGTTAGAAAGAAAGAAAGATTAGTTAGAAAGAAATAGATCAGCTAGAAAAGAAAGAAAGAAAGATAGATTAGTTAGAAAAGAAAGAAAGAAAGAAATATAGATTAGTTAGAAAGAAAGAAAGATAGATTAGTTAGAAAGAAAGAAAGATTAGTAAGAAAGAAAGAAAGATTAGTTAGAAAGAAAGAATGAAAGATAGATTAGTTAGAAAGAAAGAAAGAAAAAGATAGATAGATAGATAGATAGATAGATAAAATAGTCAGATGATAGATAGATAGATAGATAGATAGATAGATAGATAGATAGATAAAATAGTCAGATGATAGATAGATAGAAATAGTAAGATGATAGAAAGATTAGTAAGAAAAAAGAGAGAAAGAAAAAGAGAAAGATAGATTAGTTAGAAAGAAAGAAAGATAGAAAGAAAGATAGATTAGTTAGAAAGAAAGATTAGTAAGAAAGAAAGAAAGATTAGTTAGAAAGAAAGAATGAAAGATAGATTAGCTAGAAAGAAAGAAAGAAAAAGATAGATAGATAGATAGATAAAATAGTCAGATGATAGATAGATAGATAGATAGATAGATAGATAGATAGATAGATAGATAGATAGATAGATAGATAGATAGATAGATAGATAAAATAGTCAGATGATAGATAGATAGAAATAGTTAGATGATAGAAAGATTAGTAAGAAAGAAAGAAAGAAAGAAAGAAAAAGAGAGAGAAAAGTGTCATAGATAGATGAGTTTATTAGTTTAAATGAGTCTCAATGGCTCATATAGTGTATAGAATGGCAGTTTGATTCAGTTTAGGGCTTCAAGGAGTTTAGATTTGAATTTTTGGCAGTTGGGGAGTTTGAAAATCTGAACATTCCGCAATGTTAAGTCAATGGGAGTTTTTTCCGACTTTGATCGTCATTTTTAGGAAAACCGTAAGTCCGATCAGTTAGAAAAGATATAGCACACCGAGTCAGAACAGTTTGAGTGTCCGAGCCGAGTTTGGAGTTTGTGGAGTTAAAGCTCTAGGAGGAGTTAGAGTTGTAAATTTTTAGTAAGAATAATAATAATAATAATAATAATAAGTTTAAATAGGATTTCAGTAAGTTGGCTCTTACAAGCCAACTTAATAACTAGAATGTACATTTCCAGAAGAAAATGTGAAGTGGTGCTTGCAGTGGCAAAACTCGCCACACGGTTGCTAGAGTGTGGTACATGATTGCATACGAACCAACAAACATGTCTGTACGATGTTTTGGTGCTGAGATATGGCTTATTCATGTGTTCAGGTGGTTGCTAGGGCGTTGCTAAGGTGTTCTGAGTGGTTGCTAGGGTGTTTTGGGTGGTTGCTAGGGTGTTCTGGTTGGTTGCTAGGGTATTCTGGGTGGTTGCTATGGCGTTGCTAGGCGGTTGCTAGGGTGTTCTGGGTGGTTGCTAGGCGGTTGCTATGGTATTCTGGGTGGTTGCTATGGTGTTGCTAGGTGGTTGCTAGGGTATTCTGGGTGGTTGCTAGGGCGTTGCTAGGCGGTTGCTAGGGTTTTCTGGGTGGTTGCTAGGCGGTTGCTAGGGTATTCTGGGTCGTTGCTATGGTGTTGCTAGGCGGTTGCTAGGGTATTCTGGGTGGTTGCTAGGGCGTTGCTAGGCAGTTGCTAGGGTATTCTTGGTGGTTGCTAGGGCGTTGCTAGGCGGTTGCTAGGGTGTTCTGGGTGGTTGCTATGGTGTTGCTAAGGTATTCTGGGTGGTTGCTATGGTGTTGCTAGGCAGTTGCTAGGGTATTCTTGGTGGATGCTAGGGCGTTGCTAGGCGGTTGCTAGGGTGTTCTGGGTGGTTGCTATGGTGTTGCTAAGGTATTCTGGGTGGTTGCTATGGTGTTGCTAGGCGGTTGTAAGGTATTTTGGGTGGTTGCTAGGCAGTTGCTAGGGTGTTCTGGGTGGTTGCTAGGGTGTTGCTAGGGTGTTCTAGGCTATTTTGGGTGGTTGCTATGGTGTTGCTAGGGTGTTTTAAGGTATTTTGAGTGGTTGCTAGGGTGTTCTGGGTGGTTGCTAGGGTGTTCTAAGGTATTTTAGGTGGTTGCTATGGTGTTGCTAGGGTGTTCTAAGGTATTTTGGGTGGTTGCTAGGGTGTTCTGGGTGGTTGCTATGGTGTTGCTAGGGTGTTCTAAGGTATTTTGGGTGGTTGCTAGGGTGTTCTGGGTGGTTGCTATGGTGTTGCTAGGGTGTTCTAAGGTATTTTGGGTGGTTGCTAGGGTGTTCTGGGTGGTTGCTAGGCAGTTGCTAGGGTGTTCTGGGTGGTTGCTAGGCAGTTGCTAGGGTTTTCTGGTGGTTGCTAGGGTGTTGCTAGGGTGTTCTAGGGTATTTTGGGTGGTTACTATGGTGTTGCTAGGGTGATTTAAGGTATTTTGGGTGGTTGCTAGGGTGTTCTGGGGGTTGCTAGGCAGTTGCTATGGTGTTCGAGGGTATTTTGGGTGGTTGCTATGGTGTTGCTAGAAAGAAAGATTAGTTAGAAAGAAAGATTAGAAAGAGAGAAAGAAAGAAAGATAGAAAGATTAGTCAGAAAGAAATAAAGTTAGAAAGAAAGATTAGTTAGAAAGAAAGAAAGGTAGAAAGGAAGATTAGAAAGAAAGAGAGAAAGAAAGAAAGAAAGATAGAAAGATTAGAAAGAAAGAAAGAAAGAAAGATTAGTTAGAAAGAAAGAAAGAAAGATTATTTAGAAAAAATAGATTAGTTAGAAAAGAAAGAAAGAAAGAAAGATAGATAGATTAGTTAGAAAAGAAAGAAAGATAGATTAGTTAGAAAGAAAGAAAGATAGAAAGAAAGATAGATTAGTTAGAAAGAAAGAAAGAAAAAAAGAAGATTAGTTAGAAAGAAAGAAAGATTAGTTAGAAAGAACGAAAGATAGATTAGTTAGAAAGAAAGAAAAAGAAAGAAAGATAGATAGATAGATAGATAAAATAGTCAGATGATAGATAGATAGATAGATAAAATAGTCAGATGATAGATAGATAGAAATAGTTAGATGATAGAAAGATTAGTTAGAAAGAAAGAAAGATTAGTTAGAAAGAAAGAAAGAAAGTTAGAAAGAAAGAAAGAAAGTTAGAAAGGAAGATTAGAAAGATAGATAGAAAGATTAGTTAGAAAGAAAGAAAGATTAGTTAGAAAGAAAGAAAGAAAGTTAGAAAGGAAGATTAGAAAGATAGATAGAAAGATTAGTTAGAAAGAAAGATTTGTTAGAAAGAAAGAAAGATAGAAAGAAAGATAGATTAGTTAGAAAGAAAGATTAGTAAGAAAGAAAGAAAGATTAGTTAGAAAGAAAGAATGAAAGATAGATTAGTTAGAAAGAAAGAAAGAAAAAGATAGATAGATAGATAGATAGATAGATAGATAGATAGATAGATAGATAGATAGATAGATAGATAGATAAAATAGTCAGATGATAGATAGATAGATAGATAGATAGATAGATAGATAGATAGATAGATAGATAGATAGATAGATAGATAGATAGATAGATAGATAGATAGATAGATAGATAGATAGATAGATAGATAGATAAAATAGTCAGATGATAGATAGATAGAAATAGTTAGATGGTAGAAAGATTAGTAAGAAAGAAAAAGAGAGAGAAAGAAAGATTAGAAAGAAAGAAAGATAGATTAGTTAGAAAGAAAGAAAGATAGAAAGAAAGATAGATTAGTTAGAAAGAAAGAAAGATTAGTAAGAAAGAAAGATTAGTTAGAAAGAAAGAATGAAAGATAGATTAGTTAGAAAGAAAGAAAGAAAGAAAAAGATAGATAGATAGATAGATAGATAGATAGATAGATAGATAGATAAAATAGTCAGATGATAGATAGATAGATAGATAGATAGATAGATAGATAGATAGATAGATAGATAGATAGATAGATAGATAGATAGATAGATAGATAGATAGATAGATAAAATAGTCAGATGATAGATAGATAGAAATAGTTAGATGATAGAAAGATTAGTAAGAAAGAAAAAGAGAAAGAAAGAAAGAAAGAAAGAAAGAAAGAAAGAAAGAAAGAAAGAAAGAAAGAAAGAAAGAAAGAAAGAAAGATAGATTAGTTAGAAAGAAAGAAAGATAGAAAGAAAGATAGATTAGTTAGAAAGAAAGAAAGATTAGTAAGAAAAAAAATTAGTTAGAAAGAAAGAATGAAAGATAGATTAGTTAGAAAGAAAGAAAGAAAAAGATAGATAGATAGATAGATAAAATAGTCAGATGATAGATAGATAGATAGATAGATAGATAGATAGATAGATAGATAGATAGATAGATAGATAGATAGATAGATAGATAGATAAAATAGTCAGATGATAGATAGAAATATTTAGATGATAGAAAGATTAGTAAGAAAGAAAGAAAGAGAGAAAGAAAAAGAGAGAGAAAGAAAGATTAGAAAGAAAGAATGGGTAGATAGATAGATAGAAAAGTGTCATAGATAGATGAGTTTATTAGTTTAAATGAGTCTCAATGGCTCATATAGTATATAGAATGGCAGTTTGATTCAGTCTAGGCCTTCAAGGAGTTTAGATTTGAATTTTTGGCAGTTGGGGAGTTTGAAAATCTTAACATTCCGCAATGTTAAGTCAATGGGAGTTTTTTCCGACTTTGATCGTCATTTTTAGGAAAACCGTAAGTCCGATCAGTCTGAAAAGATATAGCACACCGAGTCAGAACAGTTTGAGTGTCTGAGCTGAGTTTGGAGTATGTGGAGTTAAAGCTCTAGGAGGAGTTAGAGTTGTAAATTTTTTGTAAGAATAATAATAATAATAATAAGTTTAAATAGGATTTCAGTAAGTTGGCTCTCACAAGCCAACTTAATAAGTTTAAATAGGATTTCAGTAAGTTGGCTCTCACAAGCCAACTTAATAATAAGTTTAAGTACAATATCAGTAAGTTGGCTCTCACAAGCCAACTTAATAATAATAAGTTTAAGTACAATATCAGTAAGTTGGCTCTCACAAGCCAACTTAATAATAATAAGTTTAAGTACAATATCAGTAAGTTGGCTCTCACAAGCCAACTTAATAAGTTTAAATAGGATTTCAGTAAGTTGGCTCTCACAAGCCAACTTAATAAGTTTAAATGGGATTTCAGTAAGTTTGCTCTCACAAGCCAACTTAATAAGTTTAAATAGGATTTCAGTAAGTTGGCTCTCACAAGCCAACTTAATAAGTTTAAATAGGATTTCAGTAAGTTGGCTCTCACAAGCCAACTTAATAATAATAAGTTTAAATAGGATTTCAGTAAGTTGGCTCTCACAAGCCAACTTAATAATAAGTTTAAATAGGATTTCAGTAAGTTGGCTCTCACAAGCCAACTTAATAAGTTTAAATAGGATTTCAGTAAGTTGGCTCTCACAAGCCAACTTAATAATAATAAGTTTAAATAGGATTTCAGTAAGTTGGCTCTCACAAGCCAACTTAATAAGTTTAAATAGGATTTCAGTAAGTTGGCTCTCACAAGCCAACTTAATAATAATAAGATTAAATAGGATTTCAGTAAGTTGGCTCTCACAAGCCAACTTAACTAGAAAAAGTTCGTCGAGACAAACTTTAAGTTTGCTTGTGAAAGTTTGGACCAGAAAGTTTAAAGAAGTTTAAAGTAGTTTGAAGTTTACATTAGTTTAATATGTAAATTAGTTTAAAGTCTAAATTAGTTTGAAGTTTAAAGTAGTTTGAAGTTTAAATTAGTTTATAGTTTAAATTAGTTTAAAGTTTAAATAAGTTTAAATTAGTTTAAAGTTAAAAGTAGTTAGAAGTTTAAATTAGTTTAAAGTTTAAAGTAGTTTGAAGTTTGAAGTAGTTTGAAGTTTACATTAGTTTATAGTTTAAATTAGTTTGAAGTTTGAAGTAGTTTGAAGTTTATATTAGTTGCTAGGGTGTTCTGGGTGGTTGCTATGGTGTTCTGGGTGGTTGCTAGGCAGTTGCTAGGGTGTTCTGGGTTGTTGCTTTGGTGTTGCAGGCTTTTTTGGGTGGTTGCTATGGTGTTGCTAGGATGTTTTAAGGTATGTTGGGTGGTTGCTAGGGTGTTCTGGGTGGTTGCTATGGTGTTGCTAGGGTGTTCTAGGGTATTTTGGGTGGTTGCTATGGTTTTGCTTGGGTGATTTAAGGTATTTTGGGTGGTTGCTAGGGTGTTCTGGGTGGTTGCTAGGCAGTTGCTAGGGTGTTCTGGGTAGTTGCTATGGTGTTGCTAGGGTATTTTGGTTGGTTGCTATGGTGTTGCTAGGGTGATTTAAGGTATTTTCGGTGGTTGCTAGGGTGTTCTGGGTGGTTGCTAGGCAGTTGCTTGGGTGTTCTGGTGGTTGCTAGTGTGTTCTAGGGTATTTTGGGTGGTTGCTATGGTGTTGCTAAGGTGATTTAAGGTATTTTGGGTGGTTGCTAGGGTGTTCTGGGTAGTTGCTATGATGTTGCTAGGGTGTTCTAAGGTATTTTGGGTGGTTACTAGGGTGTTTTGGGGGTTGCTAGGTGGTTGCTAGGGTGCTCTGGGTGGTTGCTATGGTGTTCTAAGTTATTTTGTTGGTTGCTATGGTGTTGCTAAGGTGTTTTAAGGTATGTTGGGTGGTTGCTAGGGTGTTCTGGGTGGTTGCTATGGTGTTGCTAGGGTGTTCTAGGGTATTTTGGGTGGTTGCTATGGTTTTGCTTGGGTGATTTAAGGTATTTTGGGTGGTTGCTAGGGTGTTCTGGGTGGTTGCTAGGCAGTTGCTAGGGTGTTCTGGGTGGTTGCTATGGTGTTGCTAGGGTATTTTGGTTGGTTGCTATGGTGTTGCTAGGGTGATTTAAGGTATTTTCAGTGGTTGCTAGGGTGTTCTGGGTGGTTGCTAGGCAGTTGCTTGGGTGTTCTGGTGGTTGCTAGTGTGTTCTAGGGTATTTTGGGTGGTTGCTATGGTGTTGCTAAGGTGATTTAAGGTATTTTGGGTGGTTGCTAGGGTGTTCTGGGTAGTTGCTATGATGTTGCTAGGGTGTTCTAAGGTATTTTGGGTGGTTACTAGGGTGTTTTGGGGGTTGCTAGGTGGTTGCTAGGGTGCTCTGGGTGGTTGCTATGGTGTTCTAAGTTATTTTGTTGGTTGCTATGGTGTTGCTAAGGTGTTTTAAGGTATTTTGGGTGGTTGCTAGGGTGTTCTAAGGTATTTTGGTTGGTTGCTAGGGTGTTCTGGGTGGTTGCTAGGGTGTTGCTAGGGTATTTTGAGCGGTTGCTTGGGTGTTCTGGGAAGTTGCTATGGTGAACTATTTATGAGTTTTAAAGTTCATAAGTATGAATTCATGAGAGTTCATAAGTTTATGAATTCATGAGTTTCTATGTTTATGAGTTTATAAGTATATAAAAATTCATGAGATTATAAGTTTAAATGAGTATGAGTTCAGAGTTTATTAATTTATGAGTTTAGAGTTTATAAGTTAAAGTGAGTAAGAGTCCAGAGTTTATTAATTTATGAGTTTAATAGTTTATGAGAGTTTATAAGAGTATGAGTTTATGAATTTAGAGTTTATGAGTTTAGAGTTTATAAGTTTAAATGAGTCTAAGAGTTCAATTTTAGAGTTTATTAATTTATTATGAGTTTAAGATTAGATAGATAAGTGCAATAGTTAGATGAGTTTATTAGTTTAAATGAGTCTCAATGGCTCATATAGTGTATAGAATGGCAGTTCGATTCAGTCTAGGGCTTCAAGGTATTTAGGTTTGAAATTTTGACAGTTGGGGAGTTTGACAGTCTGAATATTCCGCAATGTTAAGTCAATGGGATTTTCAAATGATTTTTTCTGAGTTTTGATCGTCATTTTTAGGAAAACCGTAAGTCCGATCAGTTAGAAAAGATATAGCAACTCGAGTCAGAACAGTTTGAGTGTCCGAGCCAAGTTTGGAGTATGTGGAGTTAAAGCTCTAGGAGGAGTTTGATATAGAAATTTCACTGCTAAGAAGAATAATAATAACTAGAAAAAGTTCGTCGAGACAAACTTTAAGTTGGCTTGTGAAAGTTTGGACCAATAAGTTTGAAGAAGTTTAAAGAAAGATTAGTTAGAAAGAAAGAAAGATTATTAAGAAAGAAAGAGAGATTAGAAAGAAAGAGTAGTTAGAAAGAAAGATAGATTAGTTAGAAAGAAAGAAAGATTAGTTAGAAAGAAAGATAGATTAGTTAGAAAGGAAGAAAGAAAAAGATGGATTACTTAGAAAGAAAGAAAGATTAGTTTGTTAGAAAGAATCCTTTCTTTCTAACAAACTAATCTTTCTTTCTTTCTAAGTAATCCATCTTTTTCTTTCTTCCTTTCTAACTAATCTATCTTTCTTTCTTTCTAATCTATCTTTCTTTCTAACTAATCTTTCTTTCTTTCTTTCTAACTAATCTTAGATAAGTAAGAAAGAAAGAAAGATGGATTAGTTAGAAAGAAAGAAAGATTAGTTAGAAAGAAAGAAAGATTAGTTAGAAAGGAAGATAGATAAGTTAGAAAGAGAGAAAGAGAAAGAAAGATAGATAGATTAGTTAGAAAGAAAGATAGATAGATTAGTTAGAAAGAAAGATAGATAAAGTAGAAAGAAAGAAAGATAGATTAGTTAGAAAGAGAAAGATAGATTCGTTAGAAAGATTAGTTAGAAAGAAAGAAAGATCGATTAGTTAGAAAGAAAGAAAGAAAGAAAGAAAGAAAGAAAGAAAGAAAGAAAGAAAGAAAGAAAGAAAGATTAGTTAGAAAGAAAGATTAGTTAGAAAGAAAGATAGATTAGAAAGAAAGAAAGATAGCTTAGAAAGAAAGAAAGAAAGAAAGATTAGTTAGAAAGAAAGAAAGATTAGTTAGAAAGAAAGAAAGATGGATTAGTTAGAAAGAAAGATTAGTTAGAAAGAAAGATAGATTAGTTAGAAAGAAAAATAGATTAGTTAGAAAGAAAGATTAGTTAGAAAGAAAGATTAGTTAGAAAGAAAGATAGATTAGTTAGAAAGAAAGAAAAATTAGTTAGAAAGAAAGATAGATTAGTCAGAAAGAAAGAAAGAAAGATAGATTAGTTAGAAAGAAAAAATTATAGAATAGTTAGAAAGAAAGAAATATGAATAGATTAGTTAGAAAGAAAGAAAGAAGGATAGATTAGTTAGTTAGAAAGATAGATTAGTTAGAAAGAAAGAAAAAAGGAAAAAGGATAGATTAGTTAGTTAGAAAGATAGATTAGCTAGAAAGAAAGAAAGATAGATTAGTTAGAAAGAAAGAAAGAAAGAAAGAAAAAGAAAGAAAGAAAGAAAGAAAGAAAGAAAGAAAGAAAGAAAAAAGGATAGATTAGTTAGTTAGAAAGATAGATTAGTTAGAAAGAAAGAAAGATAGATTAGTTAGAAAGAAAAATAGATTAGTTAGAAAGAAAGATTAGTTAGAAAGAAAGATAGATTAGTTAGAAAGAAAGAAAAATTAGTTAGAAAGAAAGATAGATTAGTCAGAAAGAAAGAAAGAAAGATAGATTAGTTAGAAAGAAAAAATTATAGAATAGTTAGAAAGAAAGAAATATGGATAGATTAGTTAGAAAGAAAGAAAGAAGGATAGATTAGTTAGTTAGAAAGATAGATTAGTTAGAAAGAAAGAAAGAAAGGAAAAAGGATAGATTAGTTCCCTTTCGAAGGGAACTCAACAATACGTCAACGACGTTATGGGGAACGCCTCAGGCGTGACAGGTGTCTGAAATCACTATCAAATCACGTCAATCATATTGACCGGCGACAGCCCGTGAATCATTAGCGTGAATGATTAACGTGCGACCTGGAAGTATAAAGGGGCGCCTTGCACACATGACAAATCATCTCATCGTCTTCAGGGACTGTCTGTTTGAAAACGCTACTCAATGAAACGGTAAGAAAATTAAATGTACAGCACACGAGTGTGCTTTTCCTGCCTGGGAGAAGAGCGCGCACGGGAGATTCTCGAGGGAATCCTCTGTGTGAACTGTGAGCGTTTTTCTTTTAAAACGCTCGCTCTCGTCTGGCCCTCTTCTCGAGTGAAGGGGGTTCAACGTCTGGTTCTCGTGGTCCCGCTCGTGCCGAGGCAGAGCGGCGACTTGCATCATGGGCTTCCAGATAGAGCTCGTCGATCATCTTGAGAGTGCTGTAAACCTCTCAGATGATTCGACGGCTGACGAGGGCGAAGCAGGTGCTCTTGCTGCTCTTCAGGACGAGCAGGAGATGGCTGAGGAGGTTTATAATCAGGTAGATCCTGAACCCTCTCAGCCACCCTGCCCCGTGTATGCAGGTCTGGTGGATGTTGTGGAGCGCGCCGCCAACAGGCTGTAGCTGCCATGGCAACGCACTAGAGGAGAGACCGCTCGCGGTAGGCTCGGCGATCGGTTTCTCCCCGGCCATACACCACCAGCTCAGGTGAGCCTAATCCATTCCTTCCTGATCTTCACACAGAGATCTAGAGGGCATGGAAGAGCCCATTCTCTGCCAGTATTCACTGACATCAGCGGGTTAATTTCGCTGATGTTGAGGGGATCGCAGAGCATGGGTATGTGTCGATGCCGCCCATTTGACGAGTCGTTTGCGAACTATCTCATGTCTGGGCAGGCGTCGACACTGAGAGCTCCATTTCTGCCATCCAAACCGCTAGAGACAACAGCGCGTTTGAATGGCAGAGCATACACGGCAGCAGTTCAGGCTGTGACTCCCGCTAGAAGAGGGATCTGAGGGAGGTTATCCAGCACAAGCGCATACAGCGTCGCTGATGGATAATCTCCCCGGAGGGCTTCATTAAAAAGAGAAATCCAGCCCTCTCCTCTCTTCTGACTCCCCAGACGTGCATTACATCAGGCCTGGCGCTGGGCCTATGATAAGAACGATGTTCCGATGGCCCGCCTAGGCTTGGTTAGTAGAAACGCCTCTTTCAGGCATGTAAAGTGGTGGACCCCAGGTTCATAAAGAACTATCTGGCGAGTCTTCACTCCGCACGCCGCAGGTGAGCTGTCTGGTCTTTTCAAGAGTCAATTTTGTGAATTAAAATTCCGAAATGTATCTCTCTACAGACCTCGTTCCCTGTATAGAGCTATGGGGTCATGTCATTTGCTATGTCATCAGGTAATAAGGTAAGAGAAGTTTCCTGGATTATTAGGGCCCTGAAGTTCCCCATTAGGTGGCCAGAACGATAACTATGTTAGCCTTCGGGCTGTTAGCCACCTCAGGGTAGAGTAGTTGGTCTCTCTCTTAGAATTTTTTACTTAGAGTGTTGACTGACGCTAGAGCTTCAGATAGATCTTATGTCCGGCCCACGGGTCCGTTTGACTTCTTCCTGAGTATTTCGCCCCTTGAGCTCTGTTTGGGTTTTCATTAGGCTGAGCGATCATGCAGCCCTTTGTATGGAATAATACAGACTATATTCTTTAGTAAGGCTGTGGCTCCTCCGAGCCCTCAGATAGATCTATGCCTGCAGGCTGGCCCTCACCAGGGCCGCCTCTGTAGCTGGCCTAGGCTGTGCCAGGGATAATAGAAGTGCTCTGCTAAAATTTAGCATTGCTTCCTCTGAACCTTCACTTTGTGAATGTAGGTTTCTAGCATCCCTGTATAAACAGCCTCCTCCCATGGGAGTCGTTAGGCCAAGGCCCGCCCCCTTCTCTGCATTCTGGGGTGACTAGAGTAATGCAGCATGGTGCAGAGGATGGTTTGTAAGGACATGGTAGGCCTCAAACAGGCCTCCGTGGTATATATGTCTTTATTGAGCAGGGTTAGGCCGTCTTTCGCTTCACGAAGAAGACTGGGTTTCCTGCCCGACCCTGCCATGCAGAACTGGCCTACGGATTTAGGCCGCCAGTTTAGGCTTCACTCACCTCGCTGAGCTACTGCTCGAGCGCTAGGTTGTAGGTGGATGGCTTTCATTCAAGCCCCACTCCCCTAGGTTGGGCACAGATAAGTTTCTGTCACCCCTAGAGCCGCTGGCAGGCCCGGACCCTGGTAACCTCAGGGTGAGGTGTGAGTATCCCCCTGTGATACAGGGTAGGTCTGAGCACTTCACTCCCAGTTCTGTTTATCCTACCTCGCACCACTATGGCTCGGGTCGAGTATGAAGTAAGCTTCACTTCTTCTTTGGTCGAAGTACGCTCCCCTGAAGCCAGAGCATTGCCCTGAGCTGACGCCCATGCATAGATGGTAGGCCCCTGACTAATGGGGCCTCCGTTGAGGCAGAGTGGCGTATGTTGTACTCCCCTTGTTTTAAGGGTGCTAGCTTTTTTGCGGAGTACACTGCCATGGGCAATGTGATTAGGCACCAGGATGCTGTAGGCGCTGCGTAAACAGCTTTGCTGCCAACGAAGGCTGCGCCATTAGGTAGTAGGCCTCAGCAGGCCTCCTTGATTGGACAGCCCCCTAGAGGGCACTGTAGGCCAGCTCACTTTACGTGGTTGGCCTTGGTGGTTCGGGCAGTTGACTCACTGATGGGTAGTAGGCCTTAAACAGGCCTCCTCGGAGGTGAGTCCCAACATTGTGGGACATACCTTATAGCGCTACTGGAAGCCCATTAGTAAATTATGCTTGTGTAGTATGGTTCCCAACAGTGTACTTTATAGCAGAATATGACTTGCTATTAGCTAGTAGGCCCGACCAGGCCTCCCTGATAGGCGAGTCCCCAGCTGGCTGGCCTTAGCAGGCCACCTTATACTATCACCCGGACTCAGGGCTCAAAGCTAACAGTGGTTATCAGGTAGTAGGCCACTCAGGCCTCCCTGAAGGTGAATTCCCACTTAAGATGGTTATCAGGTAGTAGGCCTCAGCCGGCCGCCCTGAAGGCGAATTCCCACTTAAGTTGGCTATCAGGTAGTAGGCCTCTCTGGGCCTCCCTGAAGGTGAGCTCCCAAATATTGTGGCTGTCAGGTAGTAGGCCGCTCTGGGCCTCCCTGAATGTGAGCGCCCAAATATTTTGGGTGTCAGGTAGTAGGCCTCACCAGGCCTCCCTGAAGGTGAGTTCCCACATGCTGTGATTATCAGGTAGTAGGCTCCTCCAGGCCTCCTTGAATGAGTACGGTCAGGTAGTAGGCCTCACCAGGCCTCCCTGAAGGTGAGCTCCCCACATACTGTGGTTGTAAGGTAGCAGGCCTCACCGGGCCTCCCTGAAGGTGAGTTCCCACGTACTGTGGTTATCAGGTAGTAGGCCTCTCTTGGCCTCTCTGAAGGTGAGCACCCCACATACTGTGGTTATCAGGTAGTAGGCCTCTCTGGGCCTCCCTGAAGGTGAGCACCCCACTTACTGTGGTTATCAGGTAGTAGGCCTCACGGGCCTCTCTGAAGGTGAATTCCCACTTACGTTGGCTATCAGGTAGTAGGCCTCTCCGGGCCTCCCTGTAACGTTCCCTAGTGGTGCTGGGTTTATGAAGCTAGTGGTCTCTTGCTATCAGTTTCAGCTAGCCTTAATAGGCAGCTGCTGAAGGCGAGCTTGCGCCCTGGCTCGCTAAAGTGTTCATTCTCTGCTATTGGTTCCCTCCCGGAACTTTTTCTGCCTACAGCCTGGTTTGCCTACCAGGCAGACCTGTGCTCCCCTCACCGAGGGTCTCTATGAGCATGCGGCTTCCTGAGTCTGGTCAGACGGTCGTAGGCCTCTCGTGAGGCCTCCCAGTTAGATCAGCCCTTAGGCCTTCACAGGCCTCCTCAGTGTTTGAAACACAGACACTGGGTTGATCCGTGGATCGAGTAGAGAAACTCCCCTCGCTAGCAAGGGTTGGAAAGCACTATGCTGAGTCATACTCTCCGGGATATCCCGTCTCTGAGATCCGGGCCGAGTGGTTCACTGCCAGCTTCGCAGTCCCTCGGGTTGGATGCCTTTCTTAAGGCTTTGTTGTCCAGAGGCTCTGTCTTCAGACAGACAGGATTTGGCCAGACTAGTGTCTATGTACTGACGCCAGGTCAGGCCGTCCTGGTGGCATTTCGGGGTGAGTACGTTCCCCTGAATAGTGACTGGCTGGGGTTCCTTCGGGTTCCCTAGCCACATTCCCTAGAAGGGACCCCTTCTAATCGGAAGCTGTGGTTCCAGGCCCGGAGCCGGCCCAGGTAGACCTTTTTATTTAACCATGTTTATGAAGGTTTTTCTGTGAGGCTGTAGCTTGGGCTATGACCGTAGGGAATGCTGTCACTGACAGCCCAGTGTGACCTGAGGGTGAGTGGTTCTAGCGTTTCATTTGAAGTTGCTGGTTCTGACAGTTGTCACTGCCACTTGGCATGCACTCCCCTTAGCATGGCGGAGTTGGTATATCGTTCCCCATAACGTCGTTGACGTATTGTTGAGTTCCCTTCGAAAGGGAACGTCTCAGGTTACGACTGTAACCTATGTTCCCTGAGAACAGGGAACGAGACAATACGTCTCCCTGCCATGCCTCGGGGCTTGCCTACCGTACAGTCCCTTCAGACGATAAGGTGATTTGTCATGTGTGCAAGGCGCCCCTTTATACTTCCAGGTCGCACGTTAATCATTCACGCTAATGATTCACGGGCTGTCGCCGGTCAATATGATTGACGTGATTTGATAGTGATTTCAGACACCTGTCACGCCTGAGGCGTTCCCCATAACGTCGTTGACGTATTGTCTCGTTCCCTGTTCTCAGGGAACATAGGTTACAGTCGTAACCTGAGACGTTAGTTAGAAAGATAGATTAGCTAGAAAGAAAGAAAGATAGATTAGTTAGAAAGAAAGAAAGAAAGAAAGAAAGAAAGAAAGAAAGAAAGAAAGAAAGAAAAAGAAAGAAAGAAAGAAAGAAAGAAAAAAGGATAGATTAGTTAGTTAGAAAGATAGATTAGTTAGAAAGAAAGAAAGATAGATTAGTTAGAAAGAAAGAAAGAAAGAAAGAAAGACAGAAAGAAAGAAAGAAAAAAGGATAGATTAGTTAGTTAGAAAGATAGATTAGTTAGAAAGAAAGAAAGATAGATTAGTTGGAATGAAAGAAAGAGATTAGTTAGAAATAAAGAAAGAAAGAAAAAAAGAAAGAAAGAAAGAAAGAAAGAAAGAAAGAAAGAAAGAAAGAAAAAAGGATAGACTATTTAGTTAGAAAAAAAGATAGATTAGTTAGTTAGAAAGAAAGATAGATTAGTTAGAAAGAAAAAAGATAGATAGATTAGTTAGAAAGAAAGATATATTAGTTAGAAAGAAAGAAAGAGATTAGTTAGAAAGAAAGAAAGAGATTAGTTAGAAAGAAAGAAAGAAAGAAAGAAAGAAGGATAGATTAGTTAGTTAGAAAGAAAGATATATTAGTCAGAAAGAAAGAAAGATAGATTAGTCAGAAAGAAAGAAAGATAGATTAGTTAGAAAGAAAGAAAGATAGATAGATTAGTTAGAAAGAAAGATAGATTAGTTAGTTAGAAAGAAAGAAAGAAATATAGATTAGTTAGAAAGAAAGAAATATGGATAGATTACTCAGAAAGAAAGAAAGATAGATTAGTTAGAAAGAAAGATAGATTAGTTAGAAAGAAAGAAAGATAGATTAGTTAGAATGAAAGAAAGAAAGAGATTAGTTAGAAAGAAAGAAAGAAAGAAAGAAAGGATAGATTAGTTAGAAAGAAAGATAGATTAGTTAGAAAGAAAGAAAGATAGATTAGTTAAAAACGAAAAAAGATAGATAGATTAGTTAGAAAGAAACATAGATTAGTTAGAAAGAAAGAAAGAAATATAGATTAGTTAGAAAGAAAGAAAGAAGGATAGATTAGTTAGTTAGAAAGAAAGATAGATTAGTCAGAAAGAAAGAAAGAAAGAAAGAAAGAAAGAAAGAAAGAAAGAAAGAAAGAAAGAAAGAAAGAAAGAAAGAAAGAGATTAGTTAGAAAGAAAGAAAGAAGGATAGATTAGTTAGTTAGAAAGAAAGATAGATTAGTCAGAAAGAAAGAAAGAAAGAAAGAAAGATAGATTAGTTAGAAAGAAAAAAGATAGATAGATTAGTTAGAAAGAAAGATAGATTAGAAAGAAAGAAAGATAGATTAGTTATAAAGAAAGATAGATTATATAGAAAGAAAGACAGAAAGAAAGAAAGAAAGAGATTAGGTAGAAAGAAAGATAGATTAGTTAGAAAGAAAGAAAGAAAGAAAGAAAGAAAGAGATTAGTTAGAAAGAAAGATAGAGTTTAGTTAGAATGAAATAAAGAGATTAGTTAGAAAGAAAGAAGGATAGATTAGTTAGTTAGAAAGAAAGATAGATTAGTCAGAAAGAAAGAAAGAAAGATAGATTAGTTAGAAAGAAAAAAGATAGATAGATTAGTTAGAAAGAAAGAAAGAAAGAAAGAAAAAGAAAGAAAGAAAGAAAGAAAGAAAAAAGGATAGATTAGTTAGTTAGAAAGATAGATTAGTTAGAAAGAAAGAAAGATAGATTAGTTAGAAAGAAAGAAAGAAAGAAAGAAAGAAAGAAAGAAAGAAAGAAAGAAAGAAAGAAAAAAGGATAGATTAGTTAGTTAGAAAGATAGATTAGTTAGAAAGAAAGAAAGATAGATTAGTTGGAATGAAAGAAAGAAAGAAAGAAAGAAAGAAAGAAAGAAAGAAAGAAAGAAAGAAAGAAAGAAAGAAAGAAAGAAAGAAAGAAGGATAGACTATTTAGTTAGAAAAAAAGATAGATTAGTTAGTTAGAAAGAAAGATAGATTAGTTAGAAAGAAAAAAAGATAGATAGATTAGTTAGAAAGAAAGATAGATTAGTTAGAAAGAAAGAAAGACAGATATATTAGTTAGAAAGAAAGATATATTAGTTAGAAAGAAAGAGATTAGTTAGAAAGAAAGAAAGAGATTAGTTAGAAAGAAAGAAAGAAAGAAAGAAAGATAGATTAGTTAGTTAGAAAGAAAGATAGATTAGTCAGAAAGAAAGAAAGATAGATTAGTTAGAAAGAAAGAAAGATAGATAGATTAGTTAGAAAGAAAGATAGATTAGTTAGTTAGAAAGAAAGAAAGAAAGATAGATTAGTTAGAAAGAAAGAAATATGGATAGATTACTCAGAAAGAAAGAAAGATAGATTAGTTAGAAAGAAAGATAGATTAGTTAGAAAGAAAGAAAGATAGATTAGTTAGAATGAAAGAAAGAAAGAGATTAGTTAGAAAGAAAGAAAGAAAGAAAGAAAGGATAGATTAGTTAGAAAGAAAGATAGATTAGTTAGAAAGAAAGAAAGAAAGATAGATTAGTTAAAAACGAAAAAAGATAGATAGATTAGTTAGAAAGAAACATAGATTAGTTAGAAAGAAAGAAAGAAATATAGATTAGTTAGAAAGAAAGAAAGAAGGATAGATTAGTTAGTTAGAAAGAAAGATAGATTAGTCAGAAAGAAAGAAAGAAAGAAAGAAAGAAAGAAAGAGATTAGTTAGAAAGAAAGAAAGAAGGATAGATTAGTTAGTTAGAAAGAAAGAAGGATAGATTAGTTAGTTAGAAAGAAAGATAGATTAGTCAGAAAGAAAGAAAGAAAGAAAGAAAGATAGATTAGTTAGAAAGAAAAAAGATAGATAGATTAGTTAGAAACAAAGATAGATTAGAAAGAAAGAAAGATAGATTAGTTATAAAGAAAGATAGATTATATAGAAAGAAAGAAAGAAAGAAAGAAAGAGATTAGGTAGAAAGAAAGATAGATTAGTTAGAAAGAAAGAAAGAAAGAGATTAGTTAGAAAGAAAGATAGAGTTTAGTTAGAATGAAAGAAAGAGATTAGTTAGAAAGAAAGAAAGAAGGATAGATTAGTTAGTTAGAAAGAAAGACAGATTAGTCAGAAAGAAAGAAAGAAAGAAAGATAGATTAGTTAGAAAGAAAAAAGATAGATAGATTAGTTAGAAAGAAAGATAGATTAGTTAGAAAGAAAGAAAGATAGATTAGTTAGAAAGAAAGATAGATTATATAGAAAGAAAGAAAGAAAGAAAGAAAGAAAGAAAGAAAGAAAGAAAGAAAGAAAGAAAGAAAGAAAGAAAGAAAGAAAGAAAGAAAGAGATTAGGTAGAAAGACAGATAGATTAGTTAGAAAGAAAGAAAGAAAGAAAGAAAGAAAGAGATTAGTTAGAAAGAAAGATAGAGTTTAGTTAGAATGAAAGAAAGAGATTAGTTAGAAAGAAAGAAAGAAAGAAAGAAAGAAAGAAAGAAAGAAAGAAAGAAAGAAAAAAGGATAGATTAGTTAGTTAGAAAGAAAGATAGATTAGTCAGAAAGAAAGAAAGATAGATTAGTTAGAAAGAAAAAAGATAGATAGATTAATTAGAAAGAAAGATAGATTAGTTAGAAAGAAAGAAAGATAGATAGATTAGTTAGAAAGAAAGAAAGATAGATTAGTTAGAAAGAAAAAAGATAGATAGATTAGTTAGAAAGAAAGATAGATTAGTTAGAAAGAAAGAAAGAAAGATAGATTAGTTAGAAAGAAAGAAAGAGATTAGTTAGAAAGAAAGAAAGAAAGATTAGTTAGAAAGAAAGAAAGATAGATTAGTTAGAATGAAAGAAAGAGATTAGTTAGAAAGAAAGAAAGAAAGAAAGAAAGAAAGGATAGATTAGTTAGTTAGAAAGAAAGATAGATTAGTCAGAAAGCAAGAAAGAAAGAAAGAAAGATAGATTAGTTAGAAAGAAAAAAGATAGATAGATTAGTTAGAAAGAAAAAGATTAGTTAGAAAGAAAGAAAGAAAGATAGATTAGTTAGAAAGAAAGAAAGATAGATTAGTTAGAATGAAAGAAAGAGATTAGTTAGAAAGAAAGAAAGAAGGATAGATTAGTTAGTTAGAAAGAAAGATAGATTAGTAAGAAAGAAAGAAAGAAAGAGATTAGGTAGAAAGAAAGATAGATTAGTTAGAAAGAAAGAAAGAAAGAAAGAGATTAGTTAGAAAGAAAGATAGAGTTTAGTTAGAATGAAAGAAAGAGATTAGTTAGAAAGAAAGAAAGAAGGATAGATTAGTTAGTTAGAAAGAAAGATAGATTAGTCAGAAAGAAAGAAAGAAAGATAGATTAGTTAGAAAGAAAAAAGATGGATAGATTAGTTAGAAAGAAAGATAGATTAGTTAGAAAGAAAGAAAGATAGATTAGTTAGAAAGAAAGATAGATTATATAGAAAGAAAGAAAGAAAGAAAGAAAGAGATTAGATAGAAAGACAGATAGATTAGTTAGAAAGAAAGAAAGAAAGAAAGAAAGAAAGAAAGAAAGAAAGAAAGAAAGAAAGAAAGAGATTAGTTAGAAAGAAAGATAGAGTTTAGTTAGAATGAAAGAAAGAGATTAGTTAGAAAGAAAGAGATTAGTTAGAAAGAAAGAAAGAAAGAAAGAAAGAAAGAAAGAAAGAAAGAAAGAAAGAAAGAAAGAAAGAAAGAAAGAAAGAAAGAAAGAAAGAAAAAAGGATAGATTAGTTAGTTAGAAAGAAAGATAGATTAGTCAGAAAGAAAGAAAGATAGATTAGTTAGAAAGAAAAAAGATAGATAGATTAATTAGAAAGAAAGATAGATTAGTTAGAAAGAAAGAAAGATAGATAGATTAGTTAGTTAGAAAGAAAGAAAGATAGATTAGTTAGAAAGAAAAAAGATAGATAGATTAGTTAGAAAGAAAGATAGATTAGTTAGAAAGAAAGAAAGAAAGAAAGATAGATTAGTTAGAAAGAAAGAAAGAGATTAGTTAGAAAGAAAGAAAGAAAGAAAGATTAGTTAGAAAGAAAGAAAGATAGATTAGTTAGAATGAAAGAAAGAGATTAGTTAGAAAGAAAGAAAGAAAGAAAGAAAGGATAGATTAGTTAGTTAGAAAGAAAGATAGATTATTCAGAAAGCATAGATTAGTTAGAAAAGAAATAGATTATAGATTAGTTAGAAAGAAAAAAGATAGATAGATTAGTTAGAAAGAAAGAAAGAAAGAAAGATAGATTTGTTAGAAATAAAGAAATATGGATAGATTACTCAGAAAGAAAAAATATTGATTAGTTAGAAATAAAGATAGTTAGATTAGTCAGAAAGAAAGATAGATTGATTAGTTAGAAAGAAAGAAAGAAAGATAGATTAGTTAGAAAGAAGAAAGATAGATTAGATATAAAGAAAAAAGATAGATTAGTTAGAAAGAAAGAAATATGGATAGATTAGTCAGAAAGAATAAGATAGATTAGTTAGAAAGAAAGAAATATGGATAGATTAGTCAGAAAGAAAAAGATAGATTAGTTAGAAAGAAAGAAATATGGATAGATTAGTCAGAAAGAAAAAGATAGATTAGTTAGAAAGAAAGAAATATAGATAGTATAGTTAGAAAGAAAAATATAGATTAGTTAGAAAGAAAGAAATATGGATAGATTAGTCAGAAAGAAAAAGATAGATTAGTTATAAAGAAATATAGATAGTATAGTTAGAGAGAAAGAAAGATAGATTAGTTAGAAAGAAAGAAAGATAGATTAGTTAGAAAGATAGATAGATAGATTAGTTAGAAAGAAAGAAAGATAGATTAGTTAGAAAGAAAGAAATATTGATAGATTAGTCAAAAAAGAAAAAGATTGATTAGTTAGAAAGAAACAAGATAGATAGATTAGTCAGGAAGAAAGATAGATTAGTTAGAAAGAAACAAGATAGATAGATTAGTCAGAAAGAAAAAAGATTGATTAGTTAGAAAGAAAGAAATATGTATAGATTAGTCAGAATGAAAAAAAGATTAATTAGTTAGAAAGAAAGATATTTAGATTAGTTAGAAAGAAAGATAGATTGATTAGTTAGAAAGAAAGAAAGATAGATTAGTTAGAAAGAAAAAAGATAGATAGATTAGTTAGAAAGAAAGAAAGATAGATTAGTTAGAAAGAAAAAAGATAGATAGATTAGTTAGAAAGAAAGATAGATAGATTAGTTAGAAAGAAAGAAAGAAAGATAGATTAGTTAGAAAGAAAGACAGATAGATTAGTTAGTTAGAAAGAAAGATGGATTAGTTAGAAAGAAAAAAGATAGATAGATTAGTTAGAAAGAAAGACAGATTAGTTAGAAAGAAAGAAAGATAGATAAGTTAGAAAGAAAGAAATACGGATAGATTACTCAGAAAGAAAGAAAGATAGATTAGTTAGAAAGAAAGATAGATTAGTTAGAAAGAAAGAAAGAAAGATAGATTAGTTAGAAAGAAAGAAAGAAAGAAAGATAGATTAGTTAGAAAGAAAGATAGATAGATTAGTTAGAAAGAAAAAAGATAGATTAGTTAGGAAGAAAGAAAGAAAGATAAGTTAGTTAGAAAGAAAGATAGATTAGTTAGAAAGAAAAAGATAGATAGATTAGTTAGAAAGAAAGAAAAGAAAGAATAGTTAGAAATAAAGAAATATGGATAGATTACTCAGAAACAAAAAATATTGATTAGTTAGAAATAAAGATAGTTAGATTAGTTAGAAAGAAAGATAGATTGATTAGTTAGAAAGAAAGAAAAAAAGAAAGATAGATTAGTTAGAAAGAAGAAAGATAGATTAGATATAAAGAAAAAAGATAGATTAGTTAGAAAGAAAGAAAGAAATATGGATAGATTAGTCAGAAAGAAAAAGATAGATTAGTTAGAAAAAAAGAAATATGGATAGCTTAGTCAGAAAGAAAAAGATAGATTAGTTAGAAAAAAATATAGATTAGTTAGAAAGAAAGAAATATGGATAGATTAGACAGAAAGAAAAAGATAGATTAGTTAGAAAGAAAGAAATATAGATAGTATAGTTAGAAAGAAAAATATAGATTAGTTAGAAAGAAAGAAATATGGATAGATTAGTCAGAAAGAAAAAGATAGATTAGTTAGAAAGAAAGAAATATAGATAGTATAGTTAGAAAGAAAGAAAGATAGATTAGTTAGAAAGAAAAAATATAGATAGATTAGTTAGAAAGAAAGAAAGATAGATTAGTTAGAAAGAAAGATAGATTAGTTAGAAAGAAAGATAGATAGATTAGTTAGAAAGAAAGAAAGATAGATTAGTTAGAAAGAAAGAAATATGGATAGATTAGTCAAAAAAGAAAAAGATAGATTAGTTAGAAAGAAACAAGATAGATAGATTAGTCAGAAAGAAAGATAGATTAGTTAGAAAGAAACAAAATAGATAGATTATTCAGAAAGAAAAAAGATTGATTAGTTAGAAAGAAAGAAATATGGATAGATTAGTCAGAATGAAAAAAAGATTGATTAATTAGAAAGAAAGATATTTAGATTAGATAGAAAGAAAGATAGATTGATTAGTTAGAAAGAAAGAAAGATAGATTAGTTAGAAAGAAAAAAGATAGATAGATTAGTTAGAAAGGAAGAAAGATAGATTAGTTAGAAAGAAAAAAGATAGATAGATTAGTTAGAAAGAAAGAAAGATAGATTAGTTAGAAAGAAAGATAGATAGATTAGTTAGAAAGAAAGAAAGAAAGATAGATTAGTTAAAAAGAAAGACAGATAGATTAGTTAGTTAGAAAGAAAGATAGATTAGTTAGAAAGAAAAAAGATAGATAGATTAGTTAGAAAGAAAGACAGATTAGTTAGAAAGAAAGAAAGATAGATTAGTTAGAAAGAAAGAAATACGGATAGATTACTCAGAAAGAAAGAAAGATAGATTAGATAGAAAGAAAGATAGATTAGTTAGAAAGAAAGAAAGAAAGATAGATTAGTTAGAAAGAAAGAAAGAAAGATAGATTAGTTAGAAAGAAAGATAGATAGATTAGTTAGATAGAAAAAGATAGATTAGTTAGGAAGAAAGAAAGAAAAATAAGTTAGTTAGAAAGAAAGATAGATTAGTTAGAAAGAAAAAGATAGATAGATTAGTTAGAAATAAAGAAATATGGATAGATTACTCAGAAAGAAAAAATATTGATTAGTTAGAAATAAAGATAGTTAGATTATTTAGAAAGAAAGATAGATTGATTAGTTAGAAAGAAAGAAAGAAAGATAGATTAGTTAGAAAGAAGAAAGATAGATTAGATATAAAGAAAAAAGATAGATTAGTTAGAAAGAAAGAAATATGGATAGATTAGTCAGAAAGAAAAAGATAGATTAGTTAGAAAGAAAGAAATATGGATAGATTAGTCAGAAAGAAAAAGATAGATTAGTTAGAAAGAAAGAAATATGGATAGATTAGTCAGAAAGAAAAAGATAGATTAGTTAGAAAGAAAGAAATATGGATAGATTAGTCAGAAAGAAAAAGATAGATTAGTTAGAAAGAAAGAAATATGGATAGATTAGTCAGAAAGAAAAAGATAGATTAGTTAGAAAGAAAGAAATATGGATAGATTAGTCAGAAAGAAAAAGATAGATTAGTTAGAAAGAAAGAAAGAAATATGGATAGATTAGTCAGAAAGAAAAAGATAGATTAGTTAGAAAAAAAGAAATATGGATAGCTTAGTCAGAAAGAAAAAGATAGATTAGTTAGAAAAAAATATAGATTAGTTAGAAAGAAAGAAATATGGATAGATTAGACAGAAAGAAAAAGATAGATTAGTTAGAAAGAAAGAAATATAGATAGTATAGTTAGAAAGAAAAATATAGATTAGTTAGAAAGAAAGAAATATGGATAGATTAGTCAGAAAGAAAAAGATAGATTAGTTAGAAAGAAAGAAATATAGATAGTATAGTTAGAAAGAAAGAAAGATAGATTAGTTAGAAAGAAAAAATATAGATAGATTAGTTAGAAAGAAAGAAAGATAGATTAGTTAGAAAGAAAGATAGATTAGTTAGAAAGAAAGATAGATAGATTAGTTAGAAAGAAAGAAAGATAGATTAGTTAGAAAGAAAGAAATATAGATAGATTAGTCAAAAAAGAAAAAGATAGATTAGTTAGAAAGAAACAAGATAGATAGATTAGTCAGAAAGAAAGATAGATTAGTTAGAAAGAAACAAGATAGATAGATTATTCAGAAAGAAAAAAGATTGATTAGTTAGAAAGACAGAAATATGGATAGATTAGTCAGAATGAAAAAAAGATTGATTAATTAGAAAGAAAGATATTTAGATTAGATAGAAAGAAAGATAGATTGATTAGTTAGAAAGAAAGAAAGATAGATTAGTTAGAAAGAAGAAAGATAGATTAGATATAAAGAAAAAAGATAGATTAGTTAGAAAGAAAGAAATATGGATAGATTAGTCAGAAAGAAAAAGATAGATTAGTTAGAAAGAAAGAAATATGGATAGATTAGTCAGAAAGAAAAAGATAGATTAGTTAGAAAGAAAGAAATATGGATAGATTAGTCAGAAAGAAAAAGATAGATTAGTTAGAAAGAAAGAAATATGGATAGATTAGTCAGAAAGAAAAAGATAGATTAGTTAGAAAGAAAGAAAGAAATATGGATAGATTAGTCAGAAAGAAAAAGATAGATTAGTTAGAAAAAAAGAAATATGGATAGCTTAGTCAGAAAGAAAAAGATAGATTAGTTAGAAAAAAATATAGATTAGTTAGAAAGAAAGAAATATGGATAGATTAGACAGAAAGAAAAAGATAGATTAGTTAGAAAGAAAGAAATATAGATAGTATAGTTAGAAAGAAAAATATAGATTAGTTAGAAAGAAAGAAATATGGATAGATTAGTCAGAAAGAAAAAGATAGATTAGTTAGAAAGAAAGAAATATAGATAGTATAGTTAGAAAGAAAGAAAGATAGATTAGTTAGAAAGAAAAAATATAGATAGATTAGTTAGAAAGAAAGAAAGATAGATTAGTTAGAAAGAAAGATAGATTAGTTAGAAAGAAAGATAGATAGATTAGTTAGAAAGAAAGAAAGATAGATTAGTTAGAAAGAAAGAAATATAGATAGATTAGTCAAAAAAGAAAAAGATAGATTAGTTAGAAAGAAACAAGATAGATAGATTAGTCAGAAAGAAAGATAGATTAGTTAGAAAGAAACAAGATAGATAGATTATTCAGAAAGAAAAAAGATTGATTAGTTAGAAAGACAGAAATATGGATAGATTAGTCAGAATGAAAAAAAGATTGATTAATTAGAAAGAAAGATATTTAGATTAGATAGAAAGAAAGATAGATTGATTAGTTAGAAAGAAAGAAAGATAGATTAGTTAGAAAGAAAAAAGATAGATAGATTAGTTAGAAAGGAAGAAAGATAGATTAGTTAGAAAGAAAAAAGATAGATAGATTAGTTAGAAAGAAAGAAAGATAGATTAGTTAGAAAGAAAGATAGATAGATTAGTTAGAAAGAAAGAAAGAAAGATAGATTAGTTAAAAAGAAAGACAGATAGATTAGTTAGTTAGAAAGAAAGATAGATTAGTTAGAAAGAAAAAAGATAGATAGATTAGTTAGAAAGAAAGACAGATTAGTTAGAAAGAAAGAAAGATAGATTAGTTAGAAAGAAAGAAATACGGATAGATTACTCAGAAAGAAAGAAAGATAGATTAGATAGAAAGAAAGATAGATTAGTTAGAAAGAAAGAAAGAAAGATAGATTAGTTAGAAAGAAAGAAAGAAAGATAGATTAGTTAGAAAGAAAGATAGATAGATTAGTTAGATAGAAAAAGATAGATTAGTTAGGAAGAAAGAAAGAAAAATAAGTTAGTTAGAAAGAAAGATAGATTAGTTAGAAAGAAAAAGATAGATAGATTAGTTAGAAATAAAGAAAGAAAGATAGATTAGTTAGAAATAAAGAAATATGGATAGATTACTCAGAAAGAAAAAATATTGATTAGTTAGAAATAAAGATAGTTAGATTATTTAGAAAGAAAGATAGATTGATTAGTTAGAAAGAAAGAAAGAAAGATAGATTAGTTAGAAAGAAGAAAGATAGATTAGATATAAAGAAAAAAGATAGATTAGTTAGAAAGAAAGAAATATGGATAGATTAGTCAGAAAGAAAAAGATAGATTAGTTACAAAGAAAGAAATATGGATAGATTAGTCAGAAAGAAAAAGATAGATTAGTTAGAAAGAAAGAAATATAGATAGTATAGTTAGAAAGAAAGAAAGATAGATTAGTTATAAAGAAAAAAGATAGATAGATTAGTTAGAAAGAAAGAAAGATAGATAAGTTAGTTAGAAAGAAAAAATGATAGAATAGTTGGAAAGAAAGAAATATGGATAGATTAGTTAGAAAGAAAGAAAGAAAAAAAAGGATAGATTAGTTAGTTAGAAAAAGATAGATTAGTTAGAAAGAAATATGGATAGATTAGTCAGAAAGAAAAATATAGATTAGTTAGAAAGAAAGAAATATGGATAGATTAGTCAGAAAGAAAAAGATAGATTAGTTAGAAAGAAAGAAATATGGATAGATTAGTCAGAAAGAAAAAGATAGATTAGTTAGAAAGAAAGAAATATGGATAGATTAGTCAGAAAGAAAAAGATAGATTAGTTAGAAAGAAAGAAAGAAATATGGATAGATTAGTCAGAAAGAAAAAGATAGATTAGTTAGAAAAAAAGAAATATGGATAGCTTAGTCAGAAAGAAAAAGATAGATTAGTTAGAAAAAAATATAGATTAGTTAGAAAGAAAGAAATATGGATAGATTAGACAGAAAGAAAAAGATAGATTAGTTAGAAAGAAAGAAATATAGATAGTATAGTTAGAAAGAAAAATATAGATTAGTTAGAAAGAAAGAAATATGGATAGATTAGTCAGAAAGAAAAAGATAGATTAGTTAGAAAGAAAGAAATATAGATAGTATAGTTAGAAAGAAAGAAAGATAGATTAGTTAGAAAGAAAAAAGATAGATAGATTAGTTAGAAAGAAAGAAAGATAGATTAGTTAGAAAGAAAGATAGATTAGTTAGAAAGAAAGATAGATAGATTAGTTAGAAAGAAAGAAAGATAGATTAGTTAGAAAGAAAGAAATATGGATAGATTAGTCAAAAAAGAAAAAGATAGATTAGTTAGAAAGAAACAAGATAGATAGATTAGTCAGAAAGAAAGATAGATTAGTTAGAAAGAAACAAGATAGATAGATTATTCAGAAAGAAAAAAGATTGATTAGTTAGAAAGAAAGAAATATGGATAGATTAGTCAGAATGAAAAAAAGATTGATTAATTAGAAAGAAAGATATTTAGATTAGATAGAAAGAAAGATAGATTGATTAGTTAGAAAGAAAGAAAGATAGATTAGTTAGAAAGAAAAAAGATAGATAGATTAGTTAGAAAGGAAGAAAGATAGATTAGTTAGAAAGAAAAAAGATAGATAGATTAGTTAGAAAGAAAGAAAGATAGATTAGTTAGAAAGAAAGATAGATAGATTAGTTAGAAAGAAAGAAAGAAAGAAAGAAAGATAGATTAGTTAGAAAGAAAAAAGATAGATAGATTAGTTAGAAAGAAAGACAGATTAGTTAGAAAGAAAGAAAGATAGATTAGTTAGAAAGAAAGAAATACGGATAGATTACTCAGAAAGAAAGAAAGATAGATTAGATAGAAAGAAAGATAGATTAGTTAGAAAGAAAGAAAGAAAGAAAGATAGATTAGTTAGAAAGAAAGAAAGAAAGATAGATTAGTTAGAAAGAAAGATAGATAGATTAGTTAGATAGAAAAAGATAGATTAGTTAGGAAGAAAGAAAGAAAAATAAGTTAGTTAGAAAGAAAGATAGATTAGTTAGAAAGAAAAAGATAGATAGATTAGTTAGAAATAAAGAAAGAAAGATAGATTAGTTAGAAAGAAGAAAGATATATTAGATATAAAGAAAAAAAGATAGATTAGTTAGAAAGAAAGAAATATGGATAGATTAGTCAGAAAGAAAAAGATAGATTAGTTAGAAAGAAAGAAATATGGATAGATTAGTCAGAAAGAAAAAGATAGATTAGTTAGAAAGAAAGAAATATAGATAGTATAGTTAGAAAGAAAGAAAGATAGATTAGTTATAAAGAAAAAAGATAGATAGATTAGTTAGAAAGAAAGAAAGATAGATAAGTTAGTTAGAAAGAAAAAATGATAGAATAGTTGGAAAGAAAGAAATATGGATAGATTAGTTAGAAAGAAAGAAAGAAAAAAAGGATAGATTAGTTAGTTAGAAAAAGATAGATTAGTTAGAAAGAAAGAAATATGGATAGATTAGTCAGAAAGAAAAAGATAGATTAGTTAGAAAGAAAGAAATATGGATAGATTAGTCAGAAAGAAAAAGATAGATTAGTTAGAAAGAAAGAAATATGGATAGATTAGTCAGAAAGAAAAAGATAGATTAGTTAGAAATAAATAAATATAGATAGTATAGTTAGAAAGAAAGAAAGATAGATTAGTTATAAAGAAAAAAGATAGATAGATTAGTTAGAAAGAAAGAAAGATAGATAAGTTAGTTATTAAGAAAAAATGATAGAATAGTTAGAAAGAAAGAAATATGGATAAATTAGTTAGAAAGAAAGAAAGAAAGAAAGAAAGAAAAAAGAAAGAAAGAAAAAAGGATAGATTAGTTAGTTAGAAAGAAAGATAGATTAGTCAAAAAGAAAGAAAGAAAGAAAGATTAGTTAGAAAGAAAGATAGATTAGTTAGAAAGAAAGATAGATTAGTTAGAAAGAAAGAAAGAAAGATAGATAAGTTAGTCAGAAAAAAAAAAGATAGATTAGTTAGAAAGAAAGAGATAGATTAGTTAGTTAGAAAGAAAGATAGATTAGTTAGTTAGAAAGAAAGATAGATTAGTTAGAAAGAAAAAAGATAGATAGATTAATTAGAAAGAAAGACAGATTAGTTAGAAAGAAAGAAAGATAGATTAGTTAGAAAGAAAGAAATACGGATAGTTTACTCAGAAAGAAAGAAAGATAGATTAGTTAGAAAGAAAGATAGATTAGTTAGAAAGAAAGAAAGAAATATAGATTAGTTAGAAAGATAGATAGATTAGTTAGAAAGAAAGATAGATTAGTTAGAAAGAAAAAAGATAGATTAGTTAGGAAGAAAGAAAGATAAGTTAGTTAGAAAGAAAGATAGATAGATTAGTTAGAAAGAAAGATAGAAAGAAAGAAAGATAGATTAGTTAGAAATAAAGAAATATGGATAGATTACTCAGAAAGAAAAAATATTGATTAGTTAGAAATAAAGATAGATTGATTAGTTAGAAAGAAAGATAGATTAGTTAGAAAGAAGAAAGATAGATTAGATATAAAGAAAAAAGATTGATTAGTTAGAAAGAAAGAAATATGGATAGATTAGTCAGAAAGAAAAAGATAGATTAGTTAGAAAGAAAGATAGATAGATTAGTTAGAAAGAAAGAAAGATAGATTAGTTAGAAAGACAGAAAGATAGATTAGTTAGAAAGAAAGATAGATAGATTAGTTAGAAAGAAAGAAAGAGATTAGTTAGAAAGAAAGAAATATGGATAGATTAGTCAAAAAAGAAAAAAGATAGATTAGTTAGAAAGAAATAAAGAAATATAGATAGATTAGTTAGAAAGAAAGATAGATTAGTTAGAAAGAAACAAGATAGATAGATTAGTTAGAAAGAAAGAAATATAGATTAGTTAGAAAGAAAGAAAGATAGATAGATTAGTCAGAAAGAAAAAAGATTGATTAGTTAGAAAGAAAGATATTTAGATTAGTTAGAAAGAAAGATAGATTGATTAGTTAGAAAAAAAGAAAGATAGATTAGTTAGAAAGAAAGAAAGTTCATTAGTACATATAGAATGGTAGTTTAATTGAGTCTAGGGCTTCAGGGAGTTTAGATCTGAGTTTTTGTGTTGTACACTTGTGGGCCACCGTAGTCTTGGCTCAATTTGAACATGTTTCAATGAAAGTCAATGGGATTTTTATGGTTTTTAACATTAATTTTTAAGAAATCTGAAAGTCAAATCAGTCTGAAAAGATATAGCAACTCGAGTCAGAACAGTCTGAGGATTTGACCCGAGTTTGGAGTTTGTAGAGTTAAAGCTCTAGGAGGAGTTAGATATAGAAATTTTTGAGTAAGAATAACAATAATAACTAGAATGTACATTTCCAGAAGAAAATGTGAAGTGGTGCTTGCAGTGGCAAAACTCGCCGCTCGGTTGCTAGGGTGTGGTACATTGTTGCATACGAGCCAACAAACACGTCTGTACGATATTGTGGAGCTGAGATATGGCTTATTCATATGTTTGTATGGTTACTAGGGTACGCTATATGGTTGCTATGGTGTGCTTATACAGTTTATGAGATGATATTTGAGTCAAAAAAGCCAAACTCCATGTTTTTACTATTTTCTGGAGCTGAGATATGGCTTGTAAATGTAGTTTTATGGTTGCTAGGGTGCCCTAAGTGGTTGCTAGGGCACGGCTATGAAGTTATTATATCACTACTTATTGGCTTCTTGATAGGCCGAGTCAAAAGAGCCCAACCCCATGTCTGTCCGATATTTCAATTGGGTGATTATAGTTTAATGTTTTGTGTTTTGTCCTGGACAGAATGGAAAATGTATATTACCACATGCATGTACAGACGAAAGTCGCATACTTTCACATTCAGATAGCTCTCATCACAGGCACTTCGTGGGATTCGTGTTCAAAGGTGTCACTCCTCACGTTCTAGAAAAACGCAGCTAGTGCCTTTCCCTTTGAGAGTCAGTACGGAGCGCGTTACCTAGACGACAATGCAAAGAATTAAAGCCCCGCCTCACCCAGTTCGGGTACCGGACCTGGTTGAAACAATCATGCATTAGTGTTTCAACCAGGTCCGGTACCCAATCTGGGTGAGGCGGGGCTTTAGTTATTTGTGTTCACTTGCTAG
This sequence comes from Gila orcuttii, assembly GCA_026230005.1. Taxonomy (NCBI): domain Eukaryota; kingdom Metazoa; phylum Chordata; class Actinopteri; order Cypriniformes; family Leuciscidae; genus Gila; species Gila orcuttii. The sequence continues at coordinate 36,733,743 of JAPDVR010000002.1, forward strand.
CCATGTGTAAAATGTCTGTCTACTCGTATCCTTTGCGATCGATAGGCTATTGCACGTTTGTGAAAATACACAATGGTTGCTAGGGTGTTGCTAGGTGGTTGCTAGGGTGTTCTGAGGTGTTGCTAGGGTGTTGCTAGGCGGTTGCTAGGGTATTCTGGGTGGTTGCTATGGTGTTGCTAGGCGGTTGCTAGGGTGTTTTAGGTGGTTGCTATGGTATTCTGGATGGTTGCTATGGTGTTACTAGGTGGTTGGTAGTGTTCACATTTGGTTACTATAGAGTTTTTATAATGTTCATGGCATGATTTAGCACTTAGCTAATCGATATTAGCATGTAGCTATTCACAGCTAGCATGTTTAGCATGTAGCAAGTCCTGTTTGCTAGCATGAGTCAAAAGAGCCAACCCCCATCTCTATACGATGTTCTGATGCAGAGATATTGGTCTTGCAAAACGGTTGCTAGGGTACTCTGTTTGGTTGCTAGGGAGTGGCTTGGCAGCTGCCAATCATGAAGCTCCAAAGTCAATGTGAATGTATAAACCAACCCCCATCTCTATACGACGTTTTGATGCAGAGATATAGGTCTTGCAAAATGGTTGCTAGGGTACCTTGTTTGGTTGCTAGGGAGTGGCTTGGCAGCTGCCAATCATGAAACTCCAAAGGCTGCTTGTCAGTATGAATGATATAAACCAACTCCCATGCCTCTGTGACATTCAGAATGGACGATATTCCTCTTTGGATTTTGGTTGCTAAGGTGCTCGACAATGGTTGCTAGGGCGTGGCTAGGAAGTGTTGAGGTGATTCATGATTGGCTGTTTGCTGCCCCGAGTCAAACCAGACCACCCTCATGTTTCTATGACAATTCAGTCCAGAGATATCCCTTCGATCTCTTTCAATGGAAGTCTATGGAACTTGTTGCTAAGGAGCTCTAAATGGTTGCTAGGGCGTGGCTTGATAGCTTCACAATGATCCAAGGAGAATGATTGGCCGTCTGAGTAAAATGAGCCCGCCCCTTTGTCTCTACGACACTGTGATCCAGAGTTATGTTCAATATAAAAGCGGTTTCTATGGTGTAGGACGGCCCATTTCATGGGCCGTCCTACACCATAGTAAGTCAATGGGGCAACTTTGGGCAGCTCCTGCCCCACAGGGGTGCAACTTTTACCCCATTGTGTGGTATGTTCTTACAGAGCCTGTCAGCCTCTTCAAATGTGGCAAATTTCACGTTTCTGTGACATCCTCGTTCCGAGCTACGACTCGTCAAAGTTTGACGCAATGTTAAGTCTATGGGATTTTTCGGCCGGTTTTTCGCCCCTGGGGCGAACATCGTACCCCCGATCCCTTATAAAAGTCATAGCACACCATTCCCGAACAGGCCGCACGTTTTGACACCTCATTCGTGGGTCTGTGACAAAAACTGCGGGAGGAGTAGCGCGTCAAAAAGTGGCCAGAAGAATAATAAGAATAAGAATAAGAATAAGAATAATAAGTATGTGAGATAACAATAGTGTTGCTTTGCCATAGGCAAGCACCACTAATAATAAGTTTAAATACAATATCAGTAAGTTGGCTCTCACAAGCCAACTTAATAAGTTTAAGTAGGATTTCAGTAAGTTGGCTCTCACAAGCCAACTTAATAAGTTTAAGTAGGATTTCAGTAAGTTGGCTCTCACAAGCCAACTTAACTAGAAAAAGTTCGTCGGGACAAACTTTAAGTTGGCTTGTGAAAGTTTGTATCAGAAAGTTTGAAGAAGTTTAAAGTAGTTTGAAGTTTAAATTAATTTAAAGTTTAAGGTAGTTTAAAGTGTAAATTAGTTTGAAGTTTAAATTATTTAAAAGTTTAAAGTATAGTTTAGGTTGTTCTCGGTGGTTGCTATGGGTTTGCTAGGTGGTTGCTAGGGTATTCTGGGTGGTCGCTAGGGTGTTGCTAGGTGGTTGCTAGGGAGTTCAGGGTCGTTGCTTAGATGTTGCTAGTTGGTTGCTAGGGTGTTCTGGATGGTTGCTAGGTGGTTGCTGGGGTGTTCTGGGTGGTTTCTAGTTGGTTGCTAGGGTTTTCTGGGTGGTTGCTAGGGTGTTCTAACGAATTTTGGGTGGTTGCCAGGGTGTTATGGGTGGTTGCTATGGTCTTGCTAGGGTGTTCTAGGCTTTTTTGGGTGGTTGCTATGGTGTTGCTAGGGTGTTTTAAGGTATTTTGGGTGGTTGCTATGGTGTTCTGGGTGGTTACTATGGTGTTGCTATGGTGTTTTAAGGTATTTTGGGTGGTTGCTAGGGTGTTCTGGGTGGTTGCTAGGCAGTTGCTAGGGTATTATAGGGTATTTTGGGTGGTTGATATGGTGTTGCTAGGGTGTTTTAAGGTATTTTGGGTGGTTGCTAGGGTGTTCTGGGTGGTTGCTAGGCAGTTGCTAGGGTGTTCTGGGTGGTTGCTATGGTGTTACTAGGGTGTTCTAGGGTATTTTGGGTGGTTGCTATGGTGTTGCTAGGGTGTTGTAAGGTATGTTGGGTGGCTGCTAGGGTGTTCTGGGTGGTTGCTATGGTGAACTATTTATGAATTTAAAAGTTCATAAGTGTATGAATTTATGAAAATTCATGTGTATGAATTCATGAAAATTCATAAGTGTATGAATTCATGAGTTTATAAGTTTATGAGTTTATAAGTGTATAAGTTCATAAGTGTACGAGTTTGAGTTTAGAGTTTATAAGTTTAAATGAGTAAGAGTTCAGAGTTTATTCATTTACGAGTTTGAGTTCATAAGTGTATGAATTCATGAGTTTATAAGTGTATGAGTTTATAAGTTTATGAATTCATGAGTTCATAAGTGTATGAATTCATGAGTTTATAAGTGTACGAGTTTATGAGATTAGAGTTTATAAGTTTAAATGAGTTCAAGAGTTCAGAGTTTATTCATTTATGAGTTTGAGTTCATAAGTGTATGAATTCATGAGTTTATAAGTGTATGAGTTTATAAGTTTATGAATTCATGAGTTCATAAGTGTATGAATTCATGAGTTTATAAGTGTACAAGTTTATGAGTTTAGAGTTTATAAGTTTAAATGAGTAAGAGTTTAGAGTTTATTAATTTACGAGTTTAAGAGTTCATAAGTGTTTGAATTCATGAGTTTATATGTGTATGAGTTTATAAGTGTGTGAGTTTATGAGTTTAGAGTTTATAAGTTTAAATAAGTTTAAGACTTCAAGTTTAGAGTTTATTAATTTATTATGAGTTTAATAGTTTAAGTGTTATGAGTTTAAGATTAGATAGATAAGTGCCATAGATAGATGAGTTTATTAGTTTAAATGAGACTCAATGGCTCATATAGTATATAGAATGGCAGTTTGATTCAGTCTAGGGCTTCAAGGAGTTTAGATTTGAATTTTTGGCAGTTGAGGAGTTTGAAAATCTGAACATTCCGCAATGTAAAGTCAATGGGAGTTTTTTCCGAGTTTGATCGTCATTTTTAGGAAAACCGTAAGTCCGATCAGTTAGAAAAGATATAGCAACTCGAGTCAGAACAGTTTGAGTGTCCGTGCCGAGTTTGGAGTATGTAGAGTTAAAGCTCTAGGAGGAGTTTGATATAGAAATTTCACTGCAAGAAGAAGAAGAAGAAGAAGAAGAACTAGAAAAAGTTCGTCGAGACAAACTTTAAGTTGGCTTGTGAAAGTTTGGACCAATAAGTTTGAAGAAGTTTAAAGTAGTTTGAAGTTTAAAGTAGTTTGAAGTTTAAATTAGTTTGAATTTTAAAGTAGTTTGAAGTTTAAATTAGTTTAAAGTTTAAAGTAGTTTAAAGTTTAAATTAGTTAGAATTTTAAAGTAGTTTGAAGTTTAAATTAGTTTAAAGTTTGAATTAGTTTAAAGTAGTTTAAAGTATAGTTTGAAGTAATTTAAAGTTGCTAGGGTGTTTCTAGTGGGTTGCTAAGGTGTTCTGGGTGATTGCTAGGTAGTTGCTAAGGTATTTTGGGTGGTTGCTAGGGTGTTCTCGGTGGTTGCTAGGTTGTTGCTAAGGTATTTTGGTTGGTTGCTAGGGTGTTCTGGGTGGTTGTTAGGTGGTTGCTAGGGTGTTCTGGGTGGTTGCTATGTTGTTGCTAGGGTGTTCTATGGTATTTTGGGTGGTTGCTAGGGTGTTCTGGGTAGTTTTTAGGCAGTTGCTAGGGTGTTCTGGATGGTTGCTATGGCGTTGCTAGGGTGTTCTTGGGTATTTTGGGTGGTTGCTAGGGTGTTGTAAGGTATTTTGGGTGGTTGCCAGGCAGTTGCTAGGGTTTTCTGGGTGGTTGCTATGGTGTTGCTAGGGTGTTCTAGGCTATTTTGGGTGGTTGCTATGGTGTTGCTAAGGTGCTTTAAGGTATTTTGGGTGGTTGCTTGGCAGTTGCTAGGGTGTTCTGGGTGGTTGCTATGGTGTTGCTAGGGTGTTTTAAGGTATTTTGAGTGATTGCTAGGGTGTTCTGGGTGGTTGCTAGGGTGTTCTAAGGTATTTTAGGTGCTTGCTATGGTGTTGCTAGGGTGTTCTAAGGTATTTTGGGTGGTTGGTAGGGCGTTCTGGGTGGTTGCTATGGTGTTGCTAGGGTTTTCTAAGGTATTTTAGGTGGTTGCTATGGTGTTGCTAGGGTGTTCTAAGGTATTTTGGGTGGTTGCTAGGGTGTTCTCGGTGGTTGCTTTGGTGTTGCTAGGGTGTTCTAAGGTATTTTGGGTGGTTGCTAGGGTGTTCTGGGTGGTTGCTATGGTGTTGCTAGGGTGTTCTAAGGTATTTTGGGTGGTTACTAGGGTGTTCTGGGGGTTGCTAAGTTATTTTTGTTGGTTGCTATGGTGTTGCTAAGGTGTTGTAAGGTATTTTGGGCGGTTGCTAGGGTGTTCTAAGGTATTTTGGTTGGTTGCTAGGGTGTTCTGGGTGGTTGCTAGGGTGTTGCTAGGGTATTTTGAGCGGTTGCTTGGGTGTTCTGGGAAGTTGCTATGGTGAACTATTTATGATTTTTAAAGTTCATAAGTATGAATTCATGAGAGTTCATAAGTTTATGAATTCATGAGTTTCTATATTTATGAGTTTATAAGTGTATAAATTCATGAGATTATAAGTTTAAATGAGTATGAGTTTATGAATTTAGAGTTTATGAATTTAGAGTTTATAAGTTTAAATGAGTCTAAGAGTTAAATTTTAGAGTTTATTAATTTATTATGAGTTTAATATTAGATAGATAAGTGCAATAGTTAGATGAGTTTATTAGTTTAAATGAGTCTCAATGGCTCATATAGTGTATAGAATGGCAGTTTGAGTCTAGGGCTTCAAGGTATTTAGATTTGAAATTTTGACAGTTGGGGAGTTTGACAGTCTGAACATTCCGCAATGTTAAGTCAATGGGATTTTCAAATGTTTTTTTTCGAGTTTTGATCGTCATTTTTAGGAAAACCGTAAGTCCGATCAGTTAGAAAAGATATAGCAACTCGAGTCAGAACAGTTTGAGTGTCCCAGCCGAGTTTGACTCGGACTCGGGTGCGCACTTGTTCAGGAAATAAAGTAACCTGCGCATGCGTTTTAGCTTATTGTGATGTATTCAGTTAAATAAAACACTTGTAAGGGATGATAGTGTTGATGATTTACCTTGGATACGAGCGAGAGTGAGCCTGCAGTGTAGCCTATTCGTGCATTGCGCGTCGGATCAGGGCAACAAAGTTGAAAATCCACTGTCTCCTCAAAATAGTCTGTTTGCAAGCAGCAAGGAGTTTAGATTTGAATTTTTGGCAGTTGAGGAGTTTGAAAATCTGAACATTCCGCAATGTAAAGTCAATGGGAGTTTTTTCCGAGTTTGATCGTCATTTTTAGGAAAACCGTAAGTCCGATCAGTTAGAAAAGATATAGCAACTCGAGTCAGAACAGTTTGAGTGTCCGTGCCGAGTTTGGAGTATGTAGAGTTAAAGCTCTAGGAGGAGTTTGATATAGAAATTTCACTGCAAGAAGAAGAAGAAGAAGAAGAAGAACTAGAAAAAGTTCGTCGAGACAAACTTTAAGTTGGCTTGTGAAAGTTTGGACCAATAAGTTTGAAGAAGTTTAAAGTAGTTTGAAGTTTAAAGTAGTTTGAAGTTTAAATTAGTTTGAATTTTAAAGTAGTTTGAAGTTTAAATTAGTTTAAAGTTTAAAGTAGTTTAAAGTTTAAATTAGTTAGAATTTTAAAGTAGTTTGAAGTTTAAATTAGTTTAAAGTTTGAATTAGTTTAAAGTAGTTTAAAGTATAGTTTGAAGTAATTTAAAGTTGCTAGGGTGTTTCTAGTGGGTTGCTAAGGTGTTCTGGGTGATTGCTAGGTAGTTGCTAAGGTATTTTGGGTGGTTGCTAGGGTGTTCTCGGTGGTTGCTAGGTTGTTGCTAAGGTATTTTGGTTGGTTGCTAGGGTGTTCTGGGTGGTTGTTAGGTGGTTGCTAGGGTGTTCTGGGTGGTTGCTATGTTGTTGCTAGGGTGTTCTATGGTATTTTGGGTGGTTGCTAGGGTGTTCTGGGTAGTTTTTAGGCAGTTGCTAGGGTGTTCTGGATGGTTGCTATGGTGTTGCTAGGGTGTTCTTGGGTATTTTGGGTGGTTGCTAGGGTGTTGTAAGGTATTTTGGGTGGTTGCCAGGCAGTTGCTAGGGTTTTCTGGGTGGTTGCTATGGTGTTGCTAGGGTGTTCTAGGCTATTTTGGGTGGTTGCTATGGTGTTGCTAAGGTGCTTTAAGGTATTTTGGGTGGTTGCTTGGCAGTTGCTAGGGTGTTCTGGGTGGTTGCTATGGTGTTGCTAGGGTGTTTTAAGGTATTTTGAGTGATTGCTAGGGTGTTCTGGGTGGTTGCTAGGGTGTTCTAAGGTATTTTAGGTGCTTGCTATGGTGTTGCTAGGGTGTTCTAAGGTATTTTGGGTGGTTGGTAGGGCGTTCTGGGTGGTTGCTATGGTGTTGCTAGGGTTTTCTAAGGTATTTTAGGTGGTTGCTATGGTGTTGCTAGGGTGTTCTAAGGTATTTTGGGTGGTTGCTAGGGTGTTCTCGGTGGTTGCTTTGGTGTTGCTAGGGTGTTCTAAGGTATTTTGGGTGGTTGCTAGGGTGTTCTGGGTGGTTGCTATGGTGTTGCTAGGGTGTTCTAAGGTATTTTGGGTGGTTACTAGGGTGTTCTGGGGGTTGCTAAGTTATTTTTGTTGGTTGCTATGGTGTTGCTAAGGTGTTGTAAGGTATTTTGGGCGGTTGCTAGGGTGTTCTAAGGTATTTTGGTTGGTTGCTAGGGTGTTCTGGGTGGTTGCTAGGGTGTTGCTAGGGTATTTTGAGCGGTTGCTTGGGTGTTCTGGGAAGTTGCTATGGTGAACTATTTATGATTTTTAAAGTTCATAAGTATGAATTCATGAGAGTTCATAAGTTTATGAATTCATGAGTTTCTATATTTATGAGTTTATAAGTGTATAAATTCATGAGATTATAAGTTTAAATGAGTATGAGTTTATGAATTTAGAGTTTATGAATTTAGAGTTTATAAGTTTAAATGAGTCTAAGAGTTAAATTTTAGAGTTTATTAATTTATTATGAGTTTAATATTAGATAGATAAGTGCAATAGTTAGATGAGTTTATTAGTTTAAATGAGTCTCAATGGCTCATATAGTGTATAGAATGGCAGTTTGAGTCTAGGGCTTCAAGGTATTTAGATTTGAAATTTTGACAGTTGGGGAGTTTGACAGTCTGAACATTCCGCAATGTTAAGTCAATGGGATTTTCAAATGTTTTTTTTCGAGTTTTGATCGTCATTTTTAGGAAAACCGTAAGTCCGATCAGTTAGAAAAGATATAGCAACTCGAGTCAGAAAAGTTTGAGTGTCCCAGCCGAGTTTGACTCGGACTCGGGTGCGCACTTGTTCAGGAAATAAAGTAACCTGCGCATGCGTTTTAGCTTATTGTGATGTATTCAGTTAAATAAAACACTTGTAAGGGATGATAGTGTTGATGATTTACCTTGGATACGAGCGAGAGTGAGCCTGCAGTGTAGCCTATTCGTGCATTGCGCGTCGGATCAGGGCAACAAAGTTGAAAATCCACTGTCTCCTCAAAATAGTCTGTTTGCAAGCAGCAGAAGTCCACCTTATGTGACACACCCAAAGCAAACCTGTATTGTTCACTCAACTGTGCATAATAGCAGCGAATTAATAAAAGAAAAAAACAATATTGACCCACGTTCTGTTTTCTATCATGCGCCGTGCACGTTTGTGATGACGTAATATGCACGCAAACGCACAAGGTTTCGATAGGATCAAGTTGAGTGTGAAACCAGACCAACGCTGCGGGGGGTGCCGGGAACAAACGCGCTCAGGCTCGGACCGCAGCAAACGAGCCCAGTGTAAAAGCCCCCTATCACTGCTGAGCATGATGGGAGGAATTTGGTGGGAATAAAAAGCTAAAATAATCTAGTTGTAGTCTTGTAAATAGTGTCACTACAAGATTCAGTGTTTGTAAAATCTTTAGTCTGAGACTAAAAACTGTGAACCCAGGTCTTTAGATGTGAGCTGATGATCTTATAAAGTCTTTTCTAAATCTTTTCAAAGTCTTTAGGTGTACGCCCAGCATAAGTTGGCTCTCACAAGCCAACTTAATAAGTTTAAATAGGATTTCAGTAAGTTGGCTCTCACAAGCCAACTTAATAATAATAAGTTTAAATAGGATTTCAGTAAGTTGGCTCTCACAAGCCAACTTAACTAGAAAAATTGCATTTCCTGCGGAACATGCGTGTGAATGCTTGAAATGCTTAAATGAAATGCACAAACAACTGCAAAATATTGCTAAACAAGCTGAGATGCACAAACAACTGCAAAACAGAGCAAAAATGCAAAAAAAGCTTAATTCAAATGCATTAATAAGCTGAAATGCAAAAAAAGATAAAAAAAATTGTAGAAAACTAAAGAGTTTAATTAGAGAGGTAGAGAAGTAGACAGAGGTAAATAAATAAAGGGGTAGAGAAAGAGACAGAGGTAGAGAAGTAAAGGAGAACAAAAAAAGAAAGGTAGAGAAAGACAGAGGGATAGATAGATAGATAGATAGATAGATAGATAGATAGATAGATAGATAGATAGATAGATAGATAGATAGATAGATAGATAGATAGATAGATAGATAGATAGATAAATAATTTGGACACAGAAAGTCAAATAGTTAGACAGGCAGATAGATAGAAGAGGATAAAAGGAGGAGTAGAAAGGAGAAGAAGAGATTAGGAAAGGAGGGGAGAAGAGGAGGACAGGAGGAGTAGAGGATGGAAGGAGGAGAAGAGGAGGGAAGAGGGAGGGAGAACAGGAGAAGCAGAAGCATAAATGCAACAAAAACCTGTAGTAATTAAAGTTCCTTCAGAAAAGAGCTCAGTGACTGTCCACCAATCAGAACACAGGAGCAATTATGTGTGTCTCCCTTTGATCTTGTCTAATCAACATCACCTGTGCAATCAGCTTTCCTATTTAGACAGAGGCCAAAATCGCTGATACTTGGCCTCAAACAAACCTCCCTAGAGACAAAGCTGGCTCACTCTAGCAGATGACATCACGTGCTCTAGCTCTGAACAGTCTCTCTCATCCGCACTTAAATGTTAAAAAAAATTCACAAAAAGCTTAATAGTTTAAAAATTATAAAAGGTATAAAAAAGAAAAATAATAGCACACAAGTCATTGAAAAGCTGAACATTTTGATACTTGAATGGTTGTTGTAGCACAAAGTAGAGAGGAGTTGAAAGCGACCACGGAAGAATACGGAATAATAATAAAGATTTGGATTTCAATAGTGTGAATGCTTGAAGCATTCACACTAACAATAAGTTTAAGTACAATATCAGTAAGTTGGCTCTCACAAGCCAACTTAATAATAAGTTTAAATAGGATTTCAATAAGTTGACTTTCACAAGCCAACTTAATAAGTTTAAATAGGATTTCAGTAAGTTGGCTCTTACAAGCCAACTTAATAATTAGAAAAAGTTCGTCGAGACAAACTTTAAGTTGGCTTGTGAAAGTTTTGATCAGAAAGTTTGAAGAAGTTTAAAGTAGTTTAAAGTTTAAATTAGTTAGAATTTTAAAGTAGTTTGAAGTTTAAATTAGTTTAAAGTTTAAATTAGTTTAACGTTTAAATTAATTTTAATTTTAAAGTAGTTTGAAGTTTAAATTAGTTTAAAGTTTAAAGTAGTTTAAAGTTTAAATTAGTTTAAAGTTTGAATTAGTTTAAAGTAGTTTAAAGTTTAAAGTATAGTTTGAAGTAATTTAAAGTTGCTAGGGTGTTTCTACTGGGTTGCTAAGGTGTTCTGGGTGGTTGCTAGGCGGTTGCTAAGGTATTTTGTGTGGTTGCTAGGGTGTTCTGGGTGGTTGCTAGGTGGTTGCTAAGGTATTTTGGTCAGTTGCTAGGGTGGTCTGGATGGTTGTTAGGCAGTTGCTATGGTGTTCTGGGTGGTTGCTATGGTGTTGCTAGGGTGTTCTATGGTATTGTGGGTGGTTGCTCTGGTGTTGCTATGGTTTTTTAAGGTATTTTGGGTGGTTGCTAGGGTGTTCTGGGTGGTTGCTATGGTGTTGCTAGGGTGTTCTAGGGTATTTTGGGTGGTTGCTATGGTGTTACAGGTGGTTGCTTGGCAGTTGCTAGGGTGTGCTAGGCTATTTTGGGTGGTTGCTATGGTGTTGCTAGGGTGTTTTAATGTATTTTGTGCCGTTGCCAGGGTGTTTTGGGTGGTTGCTAGGCAGTTGCTAGGGTGTTCTGGGTGGTTGCTATGGTGTTCTAGGGTATGTTGGGTTGTTGCTAGGGTGTTCTGGGAGGTTGCTAGGCAGTTGCTAGGGTGATCTAGGCCATTTTGGGTGGTTGCTATGAGGTTGCTAGGGTGTTTAAAGGTAATTTGGGTCGTTGCTCTGGTATTCTGGGTGGTTTCTATGGTGTTGCTAGGGTGTTCTAGGCTATTTTGGGTGGTTGTTATGGTGATGCTAGGGTGTTTTAAGGTATTTTGGGTGGTTGCTAGGATGTTCTTGGTGGTTGCTAGGCAGTTGCTAGGGTGTTCTGGGTGGTTGCTATGGTGTTGCTAGGGTGTTTTGGGTGGTTGCTAGGGTGTTATGGGTAGTTGCTAGACAGTTGCTAGAGTGTTCTGGGTGGTTGCTATGGTGCTGCTAGGGTGTTCTAGGCTATTTTGGGTGGTTGTTATGGTGTTGCTAGGGTGTTTTAAGGTATTTTGGGTGGTTGCTAGGATGTTCTGGGTGGTTGCTAGGCAGTTGCTAGGGTGTTCTGGGTGGTTGCTATGGTGTTGCTAGGGAGTTCTAAGGTTTTTTGGGTGTTCTGGGTGGTTGCTATGGTGAACTATTTATGAATTTAAAAGTTCATAAGTGTATGAATTTATGAAAATTCACAAGTGTATGAATTCATGAGTTTATAAGTTTAAAAGTGAATGAATTCATGAGTTCATAAGTGTATGATTTCATTAGTTCATAAGTTTATGAATTCATGAGTTTATAAGTGTACGAGTTTGAGTTAAGAGTTTATAAGTTTAAATGAGTGAGATTTCAGTTTATTAATTTATGAGTTTGAGTTCATAAGTGTATGAATTCATGAGTTTATAAGTCTATGAGTTCATAAGTGTATGAATTCATGTGTTTATAAGTGTATGATTTTATAAGTATATGAGTTTATGAGTTTAGAGTTTATACGTTTAAATGAGTCTAAGAGTTCAAGTTTAGAGTTTGTTAATTTATTATGAGTTTAAGAGTTTAAGTGTAGATAGATAAGTGTCATTGATATATGAGTTTATGAGTTTGAATGAGTCTCAATGGCTCATATAGTATATACAATGGCAGTTTGATTCAGTCTAGGGCTTCAAGGAGTTTAGATTTGAATGTTTGTCAGTTGAGGAGTTTGAAAATCTGAACATTCTGCAATGTTAAGTCAATGGGAGTATTTCCGAGTTTGATCGTCATTTTTAGAAAAACCGTAAGTCCGATCAGTTTGAAAGGATATAGCAACGCGAGTCAGAACAGTTTGAGTGTCTGAGCCAAGTTTGGAGTATGTGGAGTTAAAGCTCTAGGAGGAGATAGAGTTGTAAATTTCACCTGCAAGAATAATAATAATAAATTTAAATAGGATTTCAGTAAATTGGCTCTCACAAGCCAACTTAATAAGTTTAAATAGGATTTCAGTAAGTTGGCTCTCACAAGCCAACTTAACTAGAAAAAGTTCGTCGAGACAAACTTTAAGTTGGCTTGTGAAAGTTTGGACCAGAAAGTTTGAAGAAGTTTAAAGTAGTTTGAAGTTTAAATTAGTTTAAAGTTTAAATTAGTTTAAAGTTTAAATTATTTTGAATTTTAAAGTAGTTTGAAGTTTAAATTAGTTTGAAGTTTAAATTAGTTTAAAGTTTAAAGTAGTTTAAAGTTTAAAGTAGTTTAAATTAGTTTAAAGTTTAAATTATTTTGAATTTTAAAGTAGTTTGAAGTTTAAAGTAGTTTAAAGTTTAAAGTAGTTTAAAGTTTAAATTAGTCTGAATTTTAAAGTAGTTTGAAATTTAAAATAGTTTAAAGTTTAAATTAAAGTAGTTTAAAGTAGTTTAAAGTTTTAAATAGTTTAAAGTTTAAAGTAGTTTAAAGTTTAAAGCATAGTTTGAAGTAATTTAAAAGTTGCTGGGTTTTTCTAGTGGGTTGCTAAGGTGTTCTGGGTGGTTGCTAGGGTGTTCTGGGTGGTTGCTAGGTGGTTGCTAAGGTATATTGTTTGGTTGCTAGGGTGTTCTGGTTGGTTGTTAGGCGGTTGCTATGGTGTTCTGGGTGGTTGTTAGGCAGTTGCTAGGGTGTTCTGGGTGGTTGCTATGGTGTTGCTAGGGTGTTCTAATGTATTTTGGGTGGTTGCTATGGTGTTCTTAGGTATTTTGGGTGGTTGCTAGGGTGTTCTGGGTGGTTGTTAGGCAGTTGCTAGGGTTTTCTGGGTGGTTGCTGTGGTGTTGCTAGGGTGTTCTAATCTATTTTGGGTGGTTGCTATGGTGTTGCTAGGGTGTTCTAAGGTATTTTGGGTGGTTGCTATGGTGTTGCTAGGGTGTTTTAAGGTATTTGGGGTGGTTGCTAGGGTGATCTGGGTGGTTTCTAGGGAGTTGCTAGGGTGTTCTGGGTGGTTGCTATGGTGTTGCTAGGGTGTTTTGGTGGTTGCTGTGGTGTTGCTAGTGTGTTTTAAGGGATTTTGGGTGGTTGTTAGGGTGTTCTGGGTGGTTGCTAGGCAGTTGCTAGGGTGTTCTGGGTGGTTGCTATGGTGTTGCTAGGGTGTTCTATGGTATTTTGCGTGGTTAATATGGTGTTGCTAGGGTGTTTTAAGGTATTTTGAGTGGTTGCTAGGGTGTTCTGGGTGGTTGTTAGGCAGTTGCTAGGGTGTTCTGGGCGGTTGCTATGGTGTTGCTAGGGTGTTTTAATGTATTTTGGGTGGTTGCTAGGGTGTTCTTAGGTATTTTGGGTGGTTGCTAGGGTGTTCTGGGTGGTTGTTAGGCAGTTGCTAGGGTTTTCTGGGTGGTTGCTGTGGTGTTGCTAGGGTGTTCTAAGGTATTTTGGGTGGTTGCTATGGAGTTGGTAGGGTGTTCTAAGGTATTTTGGGTGGTTGCTATGGTGTTGCTAGGGTGTTTTAAGGTATTTTGGGTGGTTGCTAGGGTGTTCTGGGTGGTTTCTAGGGAGTTGCTAGGGTGTTCTGGGTGGTTGCTAGGGTGTTTTAAGGTATTTTGGGTGGTTGCTAGGCAGTTGCTAGGTTGTTCTGGGCGGTTGCTATGATGTTGCTAGGGTATTCTGGGGTATTTTGGATGGTTGCTATGGTGTTGCTAGGGTGTTTTAAGGAGTGAATTTTAATGTGTTCTAATGTATTTTGGGTGGTTCCTATGGTGTTCTTAGGTATTTTGGGTGGTTGCTAGGGTGTTCTGGGTGATTGTTAGGCAGTTGCTAGGGTGGTTGCTGTGGTGTTTCTAGGGTGTTCTAAGCTATTTTGGGTGGTTGCTATGGTGTTGGTAGGGTGTTCTAAGGTATTTTGGGTGGTTGCTATGGTGTTGCTAGGGTGTTTTAAGGTATTTTGGGTGGTTGCTAGGGTGATCTGGTTGGTTTCTAGGGAGTTGCTAGGGTGTTCTGGGTGGTTGCTATGGTGTTGCTAGGGTGTTTTGGTGGTTGCTGTGGTGTTGCTAGTGTGTTTTAAGGGATTTTGGGTGGTTGCTAGGGTGTTCTGGGTGGTTGCTAGGCAGTTGCTAGGGTGTTCTGGGTGGTTGCTATGGTGTTGCTAGGGTGTTCTATGGTATTTTGCGTGGTTAATATGGTGTTGCTAGGGGGTGGTTGCTAGGGTGCTTTTGCGTGGTTAATATGGTGTTGCTAGGGGGTGGTTGCTAAGGTGTTGTGGGTGGTTGCTATGGTGTTGCTAGGCAGTTTCTAGGTTGTTCTGGGTGGTTGCTAGGTGGTTGCTAGGGTATTCTGTGTGGTTGCTATGGTGTTACTAGGTGGTTGGTAGTTGTCACAGATGGTTACTATTGGAGTTCTTAGCATTTTATAATATAGTAAATATAGCTAGGGCGTTTTGGGGTGGTTGCTAGGTGGTTGCTATGTAGTTGGGTGGTTGGGTGGTTACTTTGGGTGGTTGCTATGTAGTTGCTAGGCAGTTGCTAGGGTGTTCTGGGTGGTTGCTAGACGGTTGCTAGGGTATTCTGGGTGTTTGCTATGGTGTTGCTAGGCGGTTGCTAGGGTATTCTGGGTGGTTGCTATGGTGTTACTAGGTGGTTGGTAGTTGTCACAGATGGTTGCTATTGGAGTTCTTAGCATTTTCTTGGCATGATTTAGCACTTACCTAATTGTTATTAGCATGTAGCTATTCACAGCTAGCATGTGTAGCATGTTGGAAGTCCTGTTTGCTAGCATGAGTTAAAAGAACCAAGAACCATGTCTTGCAAAATGGTTGCTAGGGTACTCTGTTTGGTTGCTAGGGAGTGGGTTGGCAGCTGTCAGTCATGAAAGTCCAAAGGCTGCTTGTCAGTATGATTGATATAAACCAACTCCCATGCCTCTGTGACATTCAGAATGGAAGATATCCCTTTATTGTCAGGAGTCTAGTTTTATTTCTCTGCTTGTTTCTCTCTCTCTCTCTTACGTGTGCTCTCGCACAGCTGAACCCATTCTCAATCAGCGTTCACTCCTGCTCTTCTCACACCTGTTTCCCCTTGCCCTGATTTTCTGGCTATTTAGACCTCATGTTCTCTTTCCCTCTTGTCGGTTTATTGTTTGTTCGTTCATGACTGTTACTGACGGTTTAGTATTGCTACTGTTTCCTGTCCTGTGTGTACGCATATGTCAGATGAGTTACTGCCCCAGCTATCCTGTGTCAAGTCTGATTCTCTGTGCTGCGGTAACTGCCTGGTGGACTCTGCGCTTGCCTATTCCTGTGAGCTCTCCCTGACCGCTTACCTGCATCCATCATCCTGCCTGGTTTCTGTCTGGAGATCGTTTTCCTGTTCTGCGTTCATCAAGACGACCTGTGATCGGCAGACACCCTTTGTTGCATTTATCTTCTTTCTTTTCAATAAATCATTAACCTGCTTTCGCATTTGGGTCTATTTCGAACTGTTACAGAATAAACCGACCCAGCGAACGATACAACCATCCGCTCAGCCATTGAACTGCAGGGAGCATTGCTGGGCAGACATTCCGATGAATTAGCCGCCGCCAAGCACGCCGTGGATTCACTCGTAGCCCAGGTGTCGGATCTTACTGGTCAGCTTCATCACCTGCGTCAAGATCAGTTCTCTTCTGGGTCGCGACACACCTCCGAGCCTCGTATTAACAATCCTCCCTGCTACTCTGGTGAGCCTACTGAGTGCCGTGCATTTCTCACCCAGTGTGAAGTGATATTTTCTCTTCAACCTGTCACGTATGCCTCCGACCGCGCCAAGGTTGCGTATGTGGTTTCCCTTCTCACTAGTCGAGCCCGGGAATGGGGAACGGCTGTCTGGGAGGCTGGAGCTGATTGCTGCGACCAGTGTAATTCATTCAAGGAGGAGATGTTGAAAGTTTTCGACCGTTCTGTCTTCGGGCGCGAGGCTTCTCGTCAGTTGGCTGTGCTTCGTCAAGGAAGGCGCTCCGCAGCTGATTATGACATTGAATTTAAGACTTTATCTGCTACCTGCGAATGGAATGAAGTTGCGCTCACGGCACGCTTTCTGGAGGGCTTGAATAATGAGCTTAAGGACGATATTTTTGCTCGAGAATTTCCCTCCAGTCTGGATGAGCTGGTTGAATTAGCCATTCGTTTAGACAACCATTTCGACTTACCGTGCTCGTTCTGACGTCACGGGATTCCGGGGAGACCCATTCACTCAGACTGTGTCACCTGAACCTCATCCTGAATCTGAGCCAATGCAGATAAGTGGTTGCTCTGAATTCATGAATTCAGAATGAATTCTGAATCTTTATAGAATACACCTCTCCTCTGCTGAACGCCAGCGCCGTATTCGAGAGAGGTTGTGCCTTTACTGTGGTGGCACGGGTCACTTTGCTGCCACATGTTCGGTAAAAGAGAGAGCTCGCCAGTAGTTAGGGGAATATTGGCGAGCGCTACCCCACTATCCCCATCCTTCAGTTCCCGCTCCATGATTTCAGCCATCCTTCGCTGGGGTACCAGTTCTGTTGTCTGCTCTGCTCTTATTGACTCCGGGGCGGAGGGGAATTTTGTCGATGAGAGGTGGGCTATTGAACATGGTTTGCCCCTTCATGAATTAAAGGATACACCCACAGCCCTCGCCCTGGATGGTCGCGTTCTTTCCAATATTCACCTGGCTACTGCCCTGGTGAGTCTCACCACGTCTGGCAACCACCAAGAAAAGATTTCTTTTTTTGTTTTTCAGTCCCCTATGGCCCCCATTGTCCTAGGACATCCATGGTTAACTAAGCACAATCCACATGTTAACTGGTCTGATAGTTCTATTGTTTCTTGGAGCTTGTCTTGTCACACCAATTGTCTTGTCTCTGCTGTTCCCTCTGTTTCTTCTTTGTCTGTTTTTCAGGAGGAGTCTATTGATGTATCTGGGGTTCCGGAGGAGTATCTCGATCTGCGAGCGGTGTTCAGTCGATCCCGGGCCGCTTCTCTCCCTCCCCATCGCCCTTATGATTGTAGTATCGACCTTCTCCCTGGCACCACTCCTCCCCGTGGGCGTTTGTATTCTTTATCCGCTCCTGAACGTGAGGCGCTCGAGAAGTACCTTGATACTTCACTTATGGCCGGTACCATCGTTCCTTCTTCCTCCCCTGCCGGTGCGGGATTTTTCTTCGTGAAAAAGAAAGACGGCTCTCTGCGCCCCTGCATCGATTATCGTGGGCTGAATGACATCACCATTAAGAACCGGTATCCTTTACCATTGATGTCATCAGCCTTTGAGATCCTGCAGGGGGCAAAGATTTTCACAAAGTTAGATCTTCGTAACGCGTACCACTTAGTGCGCATCAAGGAGGGGGATGAGTGGAAGACGGCGTTTAATACTCCGTTGGGGCACTTTGAATATCGGGTTTTACCGTTCGGGCTGGTAAACGCCCCAGCCATTTTTCAAGCGCTCGTAAACAATGTATTAAGAGACATGCTCAACATTTTCGTCTTCGTGTACCTGGATGATATTCTCATTTTCTCCCCATCTCTCCAGGTACACACCCAACATGTGCGTCGCGTATTACAGCGGTTATTAGAGAATCGCCTCTATGTTAAGGCCGAGAAATGCTCGTTTCACCTCCAGTCAGTTACTTTCCTTGGTTCGGTCGTGTCTGCGGAGGGCATAAGCATGGACCCCTGCAAGGTTCAGGCGGTCACTGACTGGCCTGTTCCTGAGTCTCGCTCGGCACTTCAGCGGTTTTTGGGGTTTGCAAACTTTTATCGCTGTTTTATTAGAAATTTCAGTCAGGTTGACACCCCTTTGACTGCGCTCACATCCGCAAAGTGTCGTTTTGTCTGGTCCGAGGCTGCCCAATGTGCTTTTGAGCGTCTTAAATGTTTGTTCACATCCGCTCCCATTCTGATTTCGCCTGATCCTAAGAATCAGTTTATCGTTGAGGTGGACGCGTCTGACGTCGGGGTGGGAGCGGTTCTCTCGCAGCACTCTGCTCTTGATCAGAAGGTTCACCCATGCGCATTTTACTCGCATCGACTCTCGTCTGCCGAATGTAATTATGATGTGGGTAACGGGGAGCTTCTAGCTATTCGACTGGCCCTGGAGGAGTGGCGCATTGGTTGGAGGGATCCTCCTGTCCGTTTATAGTCTGGACTGATCACCGTAATCTTGAGTATATCCGCTCCGCCAAGAGGCTTAACTCTAGACAGGCTCGTTGGGCTCTTTTTTTCGGGCGTTTCAATTTCACTATCTCTTACCGTCCCGGGTCAAAGAACATTAAGCCTGACACTCTTTCTCGCCAGTTCTCCTCCTCTGAGGGTCGTCCCACCACCGAGACCATCCTACCTGAGGGATGTGTGGTTGGGTCTGTCACCTGGGGGGTGGAACAGCTGGTGCGAAAGGCTCTTTCTCACACTGTCGTTCCCCGTGGGTGTCCTGAGGGGAAGCTATTTGTCACCAAGTACGCTCGTCCGGCCGTCCTTCGTTGGGGTCATTCATCTAAACTGGTCGGTCATCCGGGGGTGGGTCGTACTTTGGCAGCTGTCCGCCAGCGATTCTGGTGGCCTGCCATGGAACGGGAGGTACGCCGATTTGTTGCGTCATGTTCTGTCTGTGCCCAGCTGAAGCCCAGTAATTCGCTCCCCGATGGTCTGCTTTGCCCTCTCTCTATTCCCTCCCGGCCTTGATCCCATATTGCCCTGGACTTCGTTACGGGGCTTCCCCCTCCAGCGGCAATACGGTGATTCTCACTGTCGTTGATCGGTTTTCGAAAGCGGTTCACTTTGTTCCACTCCCCAAGCTTCCGTCGGCTAAAGAGACTGCGCAGGCGGTTGTGGACCATGTTTTCAGAATTCACGGGCTTCCTTCTGATGTTGTTTCAGACAGGGGACCCCAGTTTGTCTCTAACTTTTGGAGGGAATTCTGCAAACAGATTGGTGCTACTGCCAGTCTGTCTTCAGGGTTTCACCCACAAAGTAATGGGCAAGCTGAGCGTGCTAATCAGGACCTCGGTCGTATGCTCCGCTGTTTGGCGGCTCATAACCCCACCTCCTGGTGTGAACAATTGACATGGGCGGAGTACGCTCATAATTCTCTGCCTTCGTCGTCCACTGGCCTTTCCCCGTTTTCTTGTTGTCTGGGCTACCAGCCACCTCTGTTTCCCTCTCAGGAACCAGAGGTCGCCGTCCCCTCGGTCCAGGCCTTTATATAGCGCTGTC
This sequence comes from Gila orcuttii, assembly GCA_026230005.1. Classification (NCBI taxonomy): domain Eukaryota; kingdom Metazoa; phylum Chordata; class Actinopteri; order Cypriniformes; family Leuciscidae; genus Gila; species Gila orcuttii. The sequence goes on from JAPDVR010000002.1 coordinate 36,753,032, forward strand.
GTCGCACCTGGCGGAGGGTGAGGTCAGCTCTGTGCCGGACCAGGGATCGCACTTGTCGTATCGCCAATCGTCGCCGTTCCAAAGCTCCCAGGTATGTTTGTGGGCAAAGAGTTTGGCTTTCCACACGTAATTTACCCCTTCAGGCACCCGCTCGGAAACTGGCCCCCCGTTTCATTGGACCTTATGCCATCACTAAGGTCATCAGTCCGGCGGCTGTACGGCTCAGGTTACCACACTCTCTCAAACGTGTCCACCCTGTTTTTCACGTCTCGTGCATTAAACCTGCGCTCCGCCTCCATTCTGCTCCGGAATGTCTGCTCCGCCTCTTGCCCTTGCTGCTAACCCTCCTGTCTTTAAGGTTAAGAGGCTGCTGGACGTCCGAGCCCGGGGACGGGGTTTTCAATATCTTGTCGATTGGGAGGGATACGGCCCGGAGGAGAGAAGCTGGGTACCGGGAAGGGATGTGCTGGACCGCTCGCTTATCGACGATTTCCTCCGCTCCCGTCAGTCCTCCTCGGGGGCGCCAGGGGGCGCCCGTTTGGGAGGGGGTACTGTCAGGAGTCTATTTTTATTTCTCTGCTTGTTTCTCTCTCTCTCTCTTACGTGTGCTCTCGCACAGCTGAACCCATTCTCAATCAGCGTTCACTCCTGCTCTTCTCACACCTGTTTCCCCTTGCCCTGATTTTCTGGCTATTCAGACCTCATGTTCTCTTTCCCTCTTGTCGGTTTATTGTTTGTTCGTTCATGACTGTTACTGACGGTTTAGTATTGCTACTGTTTCCTGTCCTGTGTGTACGCATATGTCAGATGAGTTACTGCCCCAGCTATCCTGTGTCAAGTCTGATTCTCTGTGCTGCGGTAACTGCCTGGTGGACTCTGCGCTTGCCTATTCCTGTGAGCTCTCCCTGACCGCTTACCTGCATCCATCATCCTGCCTGGTTTCTGTCTGGAGATCGTTTTCCTGTTCTGCGTTCATCAAGACGACCTGTGATCGGCAGACACCCTTTGTTGCATTTATCTTCTTTCTTTTCAATAAATCATTAACCTGCTTTCGCATTTGGGTCTATTTCGAACTGTTACATTTATAGGTTTTAGTTGCTAAGGTGCTCGACAATGGTTGCTAGGGAGGGGCTAGGAAGTGTTGAGGTGATTCATGATTGGCTGTTTGCTGCCCCGAGTCAAACGAGACCACCCTTGTGTTTCTATGACAATTCAGTCTGAAGATATCCTTTTGATCTCTTTCAATGGAAGTCTATGGAACTTGTTGCTAATGTGCTCTAAATGGTTGCTAAGGCGTGGCTTAATAGCTTCACAATGATCCTGAGAGACTGATTGGTCGTCTGAGTAAAATGAGCCCGCCCCCTTGTATCTATGACACTGTGATCCAGAGCTATGTTCAATACAAAATCCCTAAGCAATTTACCATAGTAGGAAAAACACAATGGGGCAACTTTGGGCAGCTCCTGCCCCCCAGGGGTGCAACTTTTACCCCATTATGAGGTATGTTCTTACAGAGCCTGTCAGCCTCTTCAAATGTGGCAAATCACACGTTTCTACGAAATCTGAGCTCTGAGCTATGACTCGTCAACGTTTTTTCATAATGTTAAGTCAATGGGGGTCTTTCCGTTTTTCGCCCCTGGGGCAAACATCGTACCCCCGATCGCTTATAAAAGTCATAGCACACCATTCCAGAATAATCCGCACGATTTGACGCCTCATTTGTGGGTCTGTGACAAAAGCTGCGGTAGGAGTAGTGCGTCAAACTTTTGGCGGAATCAGAAAAGGAATAGTAATAATTGGGGCTTTGCCTTTGGCAAGCACCCACTAATAAGTATGACGGATAACAATAGTGAGTGCCTTGCCTTTGGCAAGCACCCACTAATAAATAACATTAGGGTCAATGGGGAAAATTTGGGCAGCTCCTGTCCCCCAGGGGTGAAACTTTTACCCCATTGTGAGGTATTTTCTTATAGAGCCTGCCAGCATCTTCAAATGTGGTAAACCACACGTTTCTGCGAAATCCTGGCTCGGAGCTATGAATCGTCAAAGTTTGTCGCAATGTTAAGTCTATAGGATTTTACGGCCGCTTTTTCACCCCTGGGGCGAACATCGTACCCCCGATCGCTTATAAAAGCCATAGCACACCATTCCCCAATAATCCGCACGATCTGATACCTCATTCGTGGGTCTGTGACAAAAGCTGCGGGAGGAGTTGCGCGTCAAACTTTTGGTGGAATAAAAAAAAGCAATAGTAATAGTTGTGACTTTGCCTTTGGCAAGCACCCACTAATGATCAGTATGCACAATAACAATAGTGATGCCTTGCCTTTGGCAAGCACCACTAATAAGTATGACAAATAACAATAGTGAGTGCCTTGCCTTTGGCAAGCACCCACTAATAATAAGTATGACGAATAACAATAGTGAGTGCCTTGCCTTTGGAAAGCACCCACTAATAAGTATGACGAATAACAATAGTGAGTGCCTTGCCTTTGGCAAGCACCCACTAATAATAAGTATGAGCAATAACAATAGTGATGCCTTGCCTTTGGCAAGCACCACTAATAATAAGTATGCACAATAACAATAGTGATACCTTGCCTTTGGCAAGCACCACTAATAAGTTTAAGTACAATATCAGCAAGTTGGCTCTCTCAAGCCAACTTAATAAAATTACATTAATTAGTCAGACAGACACTGATGTCTATTAAAATTTTCATAAGCCCAAAACCTTGAAGCCAACTGTAGCAATGTTCAGGGAAGAAGGAGGCGGGAACCGGCGAACAATCAAAATATACTTTATTTAAAATAAAACAAACAAACCAAAATACCGCCAGCAGCCCCTCGCGGACGACTGCTGGCTAAAGTAAAATACAGATACAAAACAAAACACAACTAAAATACAGGCCTGTTCCTCTCTCGATCATCAACGTCGTCGCTCCTCCTTTATGCTTCCGCTCCTCCGTGAGAGATGCGAGACCGGTGTGCTTCACAGGTGTTGCTCATTAGCAATCGCACCACGGCCTCGCGCCGTTCTCTCACGTCCCTCGGCCGTCCTGTTCGCCACACCAACCAGTTTCCTTTATAACCAAATTAAATAACAGGACTTGAGAGCAGGCAGTTTCAGTTTAACATTTATTTGTAACAGTAATCCAAGTTTTTATGTAAACTTAAACTTGCAAAACACAGGTTTTCCTTCTGAATGACTCTGTGCATAAATATAAACGTCTCAGGTTACTATTGTAACCATAGTTCCCTGAGAACAGGGAACGAGACGATGCGTCCAACGACGCCATGGGAACGCCCCTAGCGTGACTGCGTCTGAAGCATCTATGTCAACTAGTCTAATGGAAAGAATGAGCGTCACGGGCGGGTGACGTCATGACCAGGATATGATAAAAGCACATCCGGTGCAAACCGGCATTAGCTTCGAAAATTGCCGAAGCAAGCCGATCGCAGGGATGCAGGAAGTATGGCAGGGTGACGCATCGTCTCGTTCCCTGTTCTCAGGGAACTATGGTTACAATAGTAACCTGAGACGTTCCCTTACGAAGGGAACTCAACGATGCGTCCAACGACGCCATGGGAACGAGAATACCCAAAGCGCCAGAATTCCAAGTACCTGAGTGTCAGTCTGTTGTAACTAAGCACTAAGCACCTGAGAACCTGGGGCAGCATCCAGGTCTAAACTGTAAAATCTAACGAATGTGAGCGGAGAGGACCAGCCCGCCGCATCACAGACGTCCCGAAGAGAAACCCCATATAGTAAGGCTTTAGAAGCCGCCATACTCCTAGTAGAGTGAGCTCGGACCACCAAAGGACATGGCTGGTCCGAGTACTCGTATGCAAGTGAAATAGCCTCAACTATCCACCTACTGACCGTCTGTTTAGAAGCAGGAAGACCCTTCTTAGGTGATCCGAAGCAAATCAGTAATTGGTCGGACTTCCTAAATGAAGAAGTCCGATGCACATAAGTGTCCAGTGCTCGCACTGGACACAAAAGGTTCAGTCTTTCCTGGTCTGCAGATGCAAAAGGAGGAGGACAGAAAGCCTGCAGCACAATAGGCCTCGGAGTCAAGGTCGGCACCTTAGGGACGTACCCCTGTTTTGGATATAAGAATGCCTTGACCATCCCCGGTGCAAACTCAAGGCAAGTGGGGGAAACCGAAAGGGCCTGAAGGTCTCCAACTCTCTTAAGGGATGAAATAGCTAGCAGAAAGATAGTCTTAAAGGTAAGAAACTTATCTGAAACCGAATCTAAGGGCTCAAATGGAGCCCTAGAAAGGCCTTCTAGTACTATAGCAAGATCCCAAGCTGGCACCCTAGTGCGAGTTGCAGGCCTCAGCCTTAAAGTGCCACGAAGGAAACGTGTAACCAGGGGGTCTCGACCCAACGATGTACCCCCCACCAGGGCGTGGTAAGCCGCAATGGCCGCCACGTAGACTTTGAGCGTGGAAGGACATAGGCCTGACGTAAAGCGCTCCTGCAGGAACTCGAGTACTGTGTTCACAGAACAGTTAACTGGATCCCACTGATGTTGGTAACACCATAAAGAGAAAACTCTCCATTTAAGTGCATATAGTTTCCTAGTAGCTGGGGCTCTGGAGCTTAGAATGGTCTCAGCAGCCTCGGCTGAAAGACCACTCTCTATGAGTTGGGCCCCCTCAGAGGCCAAACCCACAGGTTCCAAATCTCTGGTCGAGGGTGAAATATTGTGCCCCCGGCCTGAGACAGAAGGTCTCTCCTGATCGGGATCTCGAAGGGAGGACCGTCTAGGAGATGGATCAGGTCCGAAAACCAGATCCGACTTGGCCAGCGTGGTGCTACTAGCAGTAGGCTTATTCCATACCGGCGGACTCGCTCCAGAACTCCTGGGAGCAGAGCAACAGGGGGAAAGGCGTACAGACGTAGCCTCGGCCACGTCTGCAGCATAGCATCCAGCCCCAGAGGGGCTGGGTGAGTAAGGGAGAACCACAGAGGACAGTGCGTCGTATTCTGAGACGCAAACAGATCCACTTGTGCTTGGCCGTAAAACTCCCAGATTTTCTCCACCACCTCGGGGTGGAGTCTCCAGTCCCCTGGCCTCAGCTCCTGCCTCGACAGGATGTCTGCTCCTATATTCTGGACCCCAGGAATATACACTGCCCTCAGAGAGAGTACCTTCCCCAGAGACCACAGGAGGATCTGGTGCGCCAGTTTGCAAAGCGGACGCGAACGCAGGCCCCCCTGACGGTTCAGATAAGAGACCACTGATGTGTTTTCTGTTTGTACGAGCACATGATGGCCCCTCAGGTCTGGGAGGAACTGCCTCAACGCATTGAAGACAGCCATCATCTCCAGGCAATTTATGTGCCACGAGAGATGATGACTCTTCCACAGACCCTGAACCGAGCGGCCTTCCATTACCGCTCCCCAGCCGGTGAGGGAAGCATCTGTCGAGATAGTAACTCGATGGCAAAGAGCTCCCAACACCGGACCTTGGGTTAAGAACCAGTGCTCCCTCCATATAACTAAGGCACGAAGGCAACGCCGCGTGACCTTGATCATATGAAGTGGGTTTCCCCTCGGGGAGAACCCTCTGGTCCTGAGCCACCACTGTAAAGGCCTCATGTACAGCAGGCCAAAAGGTATCACGTTGGACGCTGCTGCCAAAAGACCCAACAGTTTCTCGAACTGTTTTACAGTGCGTGACTGGCCTAGCTTCAGCTCTTTTGTGGCTGACAGGATAGCAGCTACACGAACGGGCGATAGGATGGCCCGCATTGTCACTGAATCCCATACCACACCAAGGAAAGTGGTTCTCTGTACTGGAGAAAGCACACTCTTCTTGGCATTGAGCCTCAACCCCAACATCTGCATATGAGCGAGAACGACACCTCGGTGCCGAACCGCCAACTGCTCTGATTCCGCTAGAATCAGCCAGTCGTCGATGTAGTTCAGAATACGTATGCCCTGAAGCCTGAGAGGGGCTAACGCTGCATCCACGCATTTCGTGAACGTGCGGGGTGATAAAGCTAGACCGAACGGAAGAACCCGATATTGGTATTCTTTGCCCCCGAAAGAAAACCTTAGGAACTTCCTGTGCTGAGGGAGGATGGAGATATGGAAGTAGGCGTCCTTCAGATCTATCGTGACAAACCAGTCCTCGGATCTGATTTGAGTCACGATCTGTTTGAGTGTCAGCATTTTGAACTTTAGTTTCTGAACTGACCGATTTAACAAACGAAGATCTAAAATAGGACGCAACCCTCCATCCTTTTTTTGGAACAATGAAATAACGGCTGTAAAAACCCGACTCTCGGTCGGGTGAGTACACCTGTTCTATAGCTTCTTTCGCTAACAGGGCCTTTACCTCTTGCTCCATTACCAGAGCCTGCTCGGGATGCACCACTGTGGGCAACACCCCGTTGTAACGAGGAGCACGAGAACCAAACTGGATTCTGTATCCTTTCTCTACAATCTGCAGGACCCAACGAGAAATATTCGGCAGAAGCTTCCACGCTGCCAGAAAATTTACTAAGGGAACCAGCCTCTCGAGGCTGGTCTCTGGTGTTACTGAGACAGCTAATTCTGGAGCCTGAAACATCATGGCAGGAACTACCTGAACTGGCTGCTCTAACGCCCTCCTCAGAGGGCGCGGAACCGATGCTGTGCCGCAGCATAGCATCAGCGACTCGCTGGAGACCGCTGCGCCCTGAAGCACCAAGGGTGGCAGGGTTGGCAGAACGGTCTCGTGAGGACCCCGAAATGGAACGGGCACCGTATAATGAGGTGTACACCGCTCTACTTCGGTCCGGGCTGTCCTCACAGACCTGACGCATGAACATCAGGACCTTTTTTTTTTCTGAGCCGAAGTCTTCTTCGCCTGAAGAACGGTCCTCAGATCCGGCTTCGACTTAGAAGACTTCGGCTGAGAGGGTTCTGTTGCACATGATGACTCTCTTTCTGTTGCACATGATATGATGAGCTCGACGGCTGGGGCTGCTCACGCCCAGCAGCCCCAGGGGGCTGGACACGGCGAGGGATAAACTTTTTAAAAGCGTCAGCTTGCTTCTTAGACTCCTGAAATCGCTCGACGACCGCGTGGACTGAATCGCCAAAGAGACCAGAAGGTTCAAGCGGAGCATCTAATAAAAAAGCTTGATCTTTTTCTTTAATCTCTGACAGATTTAACCATAAATGTCTCTCAGTAGCTACCAAGGCTGCCATAGACCGCCCAATTGCTCTGGCGGTCTCCTTAGTAGCCCTGAGAGAAAGATCGGTAGCACGACGAAGTTCTTGAATATCGTCATGAGTAATTCCCTCACTACTATCCAGATCCCCCAGCAGGTCAGCTTGATACGCCTGTAGCACTGCCATTGTATGCAGACATGCTTCAGCTTGACCTGCTGCCGTATAAGCTTTCCCACTAAAACCGAGGTGGCTTTAAGCGGTCTAGTGGGCAAAGCCGAGGCTTTCAGGGACGATGCGGGACCAGGCGAAAGATAGCTAGCTAAATTCTGTTCCGCCTGGGGCATCGCCTCATAACCATACTCTTTTAGCCCTCTTATTCTCGAATAAGTTTTAACTTGAGGGCTAAAAAGTCGTGAAGAGTACGGTTTATTCCACGATTTCGATATTTCATTGTGGAGATCGGGAAAAAAGGGAAGCTCTCGTGGTGGAGATAATGTCGTGGACGATAAAAAAGCGCTCATCTAATTTACTTTTAGGACGAGCGCTTTTATTCTCAGATGGCCATACAATATTTAATTTTTCTACAGCCCGTGACATAACATCCACCAGCTCATCATATGCTGGGGAAATAAATTGTGAATCTTTTTCCCCCATGTGTGTGCTTTCACTCTCCATACTCATAACATCGACCTCCTCGGAGGAAGAGCATTGAAGTAATGGAGTGCTCTCTCCCCGGGCGGAAGAAACCGCAGAGCGTGCTTCCGACACCGGGGGGAGAGCGCTGGATCTTCCGGGTAAGGAAGGAGAAAAGGCCAAGGGACCCGTCTCCAACCCCTCCGAAAGATCCTTCTGCGATCCCCAGGAATGCATTCTCCGCGCCGCCTCGGCAGACGCGGGTCCTGATCCCTGAGGATCACGAGCCTGCCCACTCTTTACATCAAAGAGTGACAGGCGAGAGCGGAGCATGCGGAGCGGTAGCATTTCACAGTGTTGACACTCAGCCTCCTCGAAGGCTGAGACCGCATGCTCCACTCCCAAACAAATGACACAAAGCTCGTGTGTGTCCCCACCCGTTAAATAACGCGGGCAGGGAGGAACACACTGTTTGTACATTTGTTTCGCCATAACGTTTCCGAATAAATTGCAACAGACAACAATAAATAGACAGAGACAGTATAACACAGATCGCTTGCTGAGGCAACAGAAGCTAATGCCGGTTTGCACCGGATGTGCTTTTATCATATCCTGGTCATGACGTCACCCGCCCGTGACGCTCATTCTTTCCATTGGACTAGTTGACATAGATGCTTCAGACGCAGTCACGCTAGGGGCGTTCCCATGGCGTCGTTGGACGCATCGTTGAGTTCCCTTCGTAAGGGAACTGGCCATATCAGATTCACTGTAATTGGAACTAGTATTTGTAATCAGAAGAAACACACTTGCCAATCACAACTGCATACAGTAGGTGTACATAATAATATTTCAGTTATGAATTTCCCCACACAGTCAGGAACAATATTTTTTCTTTTCATTGGCGCTGTTAGGGCAATATATCTCTGCATGTGGCTACCATGTTTTCTCTGCAAAACGAAACATTCAAAACATTAACTACATACCAGAGATCAGTCTCCTCTCTTTGATTAAATAAAAATAAGCATTTCATGTGCTTTTAGCATGTCATAGATGTAAGCTAAAGAGTACATTATTTTCAGCATAGGCTTAGTTAGAGCAGTCTTTGGAAGCTAAACTTTTGAAAATAACAATCTCTGTTAATAAGGAGCACTCCACTCCACCAGTCAACTGTTTTAACATCATACATGCACCAATGCTAAATTTTCTTATAATGTAATCATGATGTTCCCGACTTGTAATAATTACTTTAATTAGCTCATTGTTCCCTTCTTTAAATTACAGTTTTCCTCAGTCGCTTTAGTGCATTTCTCACATCACTATTTACATTTGCACAACAGTTAATGCAGTTCTCAAAACAATTAGTACAAACTGCAAAACCTAGTTGATAACCTGCAAAAGCATGTCACTTGCTCAAAATGGATAGCTCATTCCTCAAAAGCAAGTATTCATGTCAATGAAAGTGTCAGTGTCATCAAGATGAAAAGTCCTGACACCATTGTTTATGAACAAGATAGTCAAATGGCTTTGTCATGTTTTCATTATGCAAAAAAGTCAGATCTTGGTGACACTACCTGAAAATGCTCAAGACAGCACTATATACTATTTGCACAGCCATTTGAAAATTACAGTAAAGTTACACATTACTGTATTTAGTGAGGTAACTGAGTACAAGACACTGAATCTATATGTTTCACATTTTTACTGCATATGCTCTTTGCAATTCTAATTTGTTCACAGCATTGTGCAGAAGAAAAAATACACCCTTATTTACAACAAACATAAACTCCCTTTGGGTAGAGCTGTGCACAACTGTAAAAAATATTGCAGTACATATTGGATGTTCATGGTAACGTCACATAGTCTATATTTTAACATGCACAATGAAACAGTTTTCTGCAAGCTACTGTTAGATTATTGAAATGAAAATGGCTTACCTCTATGTGTTTCCTTAGATGGAAGGAGAATTCTTGTAAGAAGAAATTGTACAGGGCCGAGGCAGGCAGAGAAGGCACTTATAAATGAAGGACTTGTTCTTCTTTTCAACTACTTCAAAAATAAATTTTCAAGACATTGGCACTCAAAATGTTATGTTGTTGCACTGATGTGATGTCACATTGAACCGTATGTTCGAGCTAAGTAGATACCGCCAAGGCGCTGTAGCAAATTAGCTCTATGAAATATTAATAACCAATCATAACTTGTTATAATTGATTATGAATATTTGGGTCAGTTAATTGGATTAACTTGATGTAGCTACATTAACATTACAACCAATTACTCAGTTCATCCTGTGAACCCTCAATATTGGTTATTAATTAATTAATAGAAATGTACATTTCCGGGGCATGGGAAATGTCTTTCTTACTAAGTACTACTAAGAGCAAGTAGTCAAAAACGATATGATTAGTGACTCCAGATATGAGCTTGAGACACAGACAACTTTACGTGTGATATGAACAAGATTTTATTAACTAGACTAAACATTTAAACTACTCTAACATACACATACATACATGCATACACTTCCCCTTCAGGGACTACCGCTGCGTGAAATCGCAGTGGGAACGCCCTCCAGCGTGACGCGTCTGAAGCATGAATGAAATCAGTCAATGGAGAGATGGAGCGTCACAGCGAGTGACGTCATCGACCAGGAAGCTATAAATATCCCCTGAGCACACAATACACCAGCTTTTGTTCCTTCAGCAAGCTCTGTGTGTGTCTGAATCTGTCGATTGTGTTTGTCTGTTTATACAGGAGTTTTCACTATATATATATATATATATAAAAAACCATTATGAGCAAACAAAAAGTGACTAGCGAGCAGCAATATAGGAAGTGTGTTTCCCCCTGTACACGTTACATCACAGGCGGGGATACACATCAACTGTGTGTTGCTTGTTTGGGATTTCAGCATGCCCAGTCGGCTCTCGAGGGGGTCGATTGTGAGCATTGCGAGCGTTTCCCATTAAGAACTCTGCGCTCGCGGCGATCGCTCTTCGAGGAGAGTGGTATGCTGCGAGCTCCCCAGGGCTCGGGTCCCGCTTCTGTTGAGGCAGAGCGGCGGCGCTTGTCTTGGGGCTCGCAGATGGATCTCACCGGCGACGTTGAGACGGGCTCCGCCCTATCTCAGCTATCTCCGGCGGGATCCAGTGCCTCTTTCCCGGCTCGGGAAGCACGCGCTGTGGCGGTTACTTCTGCCCGGGTTGAGGCACATGACGATGTTGAGCTTAGATTGTCCAGTTCTGAGGAGCTGGATGTTGAGAGTTTTACATCAGAGGAAACTGGTTTGTCACTCCAGTATACTGCTGAAGAGGGGCTGATGGATGTGTTAACTCGGGCTGTTGAAAAGCTCAGCATCGAGTGGCCAACTGATAGGCAGGAGTCTAAAAATAAAAGCAAACTAGACGATAGATTTCTGCCTGCACGACCTCAGCCTTCTCCCCGGTGCCTACCTTTCTTCCCGGATCTTCACGCTGAAGTTTCAAAGACCTGGGTTAGACCTGTTTCTAGTAGGATTTACACTAACCAGTCTAATGCATACGGAAACATTTTTGGTGCAAAAACTGCAGGGTATGTGACGATGCCTAAGGCGGAAGAGACGCTTGCTAGCTATCTCTCGCCTGCTTCGGCATCTTCGCTTAAAGCACCGGCTCTTCTCTCAAAACCATTAAAAAATACTTCTGCACTGGTGGGGAAGGCTTACTCGGCGGCGGGGCAGGCGGCTGCATGTTTGCATACTATGGCCATCATGCAGGCTTATCAGGCCGACCTGCTTAAAGAGGCTTGTGAAGGGGGGGAGATTTCGGCTGATGTGATCAACGAGCTTAGGCAGACTGCTGATCTCTCTCTCCGGGCCACCAGGGAGACCGCTAAGTCTATCGGGCGGTCTATGGCAGCCATGGTGGCCACAGAGAGACACTTATGGCTGAGTCAGACATCTATGAAGGAAAAAGATAAGACTCTCCTTTTAAATGCTCCCGTCTCGCCTTTGGGCCTTTTTGGTAAACGCTCTTCACTCTGTCACTGAGAAGTTCCAGGAGGAGAAAAAACAGGTGGCTGCTTTCCATAAATTTATCCCCCTCAAAATACGTGTCGCTGGGTCTGCTGAGCGAGGGCAGTCCCAGCCGCCGAGTTCTTCTGTTAAAAGAACGCAGCAGAAGCAGAGCGTCGCGTCTCGTGCCCCCCCCGCAGAGAAACTGGAGGGACGAGGCGGGGCGCTCTCCGAGGCGGCCTTCTCGGGGCAGGGCTGATCTGAGGACAGTCATTGTCGCTAAGAAGGCCGCGTCGAAGAAATCCTGACGTGTTAAACGCCAGGACTCTGAGGGTGGTCCCCATCGGGAAAGACTTGAGTTCGCCGCACGAGAACACGGCGCCCTGTCTTTCCCGATGCCCTCAGGGGTCTGCTCTACTGACCCTGCCTTTACAGGGTGTAGAGAGACTCGGCGAGCGTGTTCCCAAGGGACGCTCGCCCCCTCCGAGGAGGGTTGTGGAGTGCCCAGGCCAGCTGTTCCCTGCCAGTATGTTACAGGGCGCTGTGTCGGTCACTCGGGATGTTCATTCAGAGGCCAGCCTCGAGAGGCTGGTTCCCTTAGTAGAGTTTCTGGCGGAATGGAAAATTCTCCCCAATGTTTCTCAGTGGGTCCTGAATATTATAGAGAACGGGTACGCTATTCAGTTCAGAACGCGTCCTCCTCGGTTCATAGGGGTTCTGCCCACAGTGGTGGGCCCCGAGCAGGCTCTGGTGTTAGAACAGGAGGTAAAAACTCTGCTACTAAAGGGAGCTATAGAGCGGGTTCCTCCACCCAGCAGGGAGTTAGGATACTACAGCCGGTACTTCATCATTCCGAAAAAAGATGGAGGGCTGCGTCCCATTCTAGATCTGCGCCTCTTAAATCGCGCCGTAGGGAAGCTCAAATTCAAGATGCTCACTATAAAGCAGATCGTGTCACAAATCAGATCCAAGGACTGGTTCGTCACGATAGATCTAAAGGACGCTTACTTTCACGTATCTATCCTCCCTCAACACAGGAAGTTCCTGAGGTTCGCCTTCGGGGGAGAAGCGTACCAATATCGGGTTCTTCCGTTCGGCCTAGCACTATCACCCCGCACGTTCACGAAGTGTATGGATGCGGCTTTAGCCCCTCTGAGGCTGCAGGGCATCAGTATTCTGAACTATATAGACGATTGGTTAATTCTAGCTCAATCGGAACAACAGGCGGTTCGGCATCGAGATGTCGTTCTTGCTCACATCAAGAGGTTGGGGTTGAGGCTCAACGCCAAGAAGAGTGTTCTTTTTCCATTACAGAGAACCACTTTTCTCTGTGAAGTGTGGGATTCGACGACGATGCAGGCACAATTGTCACCTGCTCGTATTGCTTCGATCCTCGCTGCAGTAGATCAGGTCAAGCTAGGCCAGTCATTCACTGTAAAACAGTTCCAAAGACTGTTAGGTCTCATGGCAGCTGCATCCAACGTGATACCTTTTGGCCTCTTGCACATGAGGCCGTTACAGTGGTGGCTCAGAACCAAGGGATTCTCCCCGAGGGGAAATCCGCTCCGCATGATCATGAGTTCGCGACGGTGTCATCGCGCCCTGATCATGTGGAAAGATCCTTGGTTTCTGTCCCGAGGTCCTGTGTTGGGAGCTCCTTGTCGTTGCGTTATGCTAACGACGGATGCCTCTCTCACGGGTTGGGGGGCGATCATGAGTGGTCGCCCAGCTCAGGGTCTGTGGAAGGACCAGCATCGTCTGTGGCACATAAATTGTCTAGAGATGTTGGCTGTGTTTCAGGCTCTGAAACCTTTTCTCCCAGACCTAAGGGGCCACCATGTTCTTGTCCGAACAGACAACACATCGGTGGTCTCTTATATCAACCATCAAGGGGGTCTGCGTTCTCGCCCACTTTACAAACTGGCACGTCAGATCCTTCTATGGTCCCAGGGGAAAATTCTTTCTCTAAGAGCTATTTATTTCCCGGGGTATTTAAATCAGGGGGCAGACATCCTGTCGAGGCAGGGGCCGAGGCCCGGGGAATGGAGTCTTCACCCCGAGGTGGTGGAGCTCCTATGGGAACATTTCGGTCGTGCCGAGGTAGACCTATTTGCTTCCCCAGAGACATCACACTGTCCACTGTGGTTCTCTCTCAGCCATCCAGCCCCACTGGGGTTGGACGCTATGGTACATCCGTGGCCGCGGTCACGCCTGTACGCTTTTCCCCCGATCGCTCTGCTCCCGGGAGTTCTGGAGAGGGTTCGCCGGGACGGGCTCAGTCTTCTGCTAATAGCCCCGTTCTGGCCGGCCCGAGTGTGGTTTGCGGACCTAGTGTCTCTCCTCGACGGCTCTCCCCTGGAGATACCGATCAGGAGAGATCTACTCTCTCAGGCGAGTGGGTTGATCCTTCACCCCCGCCCAGAACTTTGGAGGCTGTGGGCTTGGCCTCTGAGGGGGCCCAGCTCATAGACTCTGGTCTCTCGACATCCTCCAATCCAGAGCTCCCACCACGAGGAAGTTATATGCCGTGAGGTGGAAACTTTTCACCTCTTGGTGCGGAGAGCGCCAGCAGGACCCAGTTAACTGCCCGGTTGATACAGTGCTGGATTTCCTGCAGGACCGTCTCTCCACAGGGTTATCCCACTCCACACTGAAGGTGTACGTGGCGGCCTTAGCTGCTTACCACGCCCCTTCAAGCGGAGGTTCTCTCGGGAGACACCCACTTATATCTCGCTTCCTCCGTGGCGCCCTGAGGCTGAGGCCTGCAGTTCGCACGAGGGTACCAGCTTGGGATCTGGCCATCGTCTTAGAAGGTCTCTCCCTAGCTCCTTTCGAGCCCATCGAGGAAGTTTCTGAAAAGTTTCTGACACTAAAGACTATCCTTCTTCTCGCTATCTCGTCTCTAAAAAGAATTGGAGATATTCAAGCACTTTCGGTGACTCCCTCGTGCCTGGAATTTGCTCCTGGTATGGTTAAGGCCTTTCTCTGCCCGAGACCAGGTTATGTTCCTAAGGTGCCAACTACTTTTGTTAGACCTATAGCTCTGCAGGCTTTCTGTCCCCCGCCTTTTCTAACGTCAGACCATAAGAAACTTAATTTGCTGTGCCCTGTTAGGGCTTTAGATGCTTATGTTCACAGAGCTGCCCTGTGGAGAAGATCGGAACAACTGTTTGTCTGTTTTGGGTCACCTAAGAAAGGGTGTCCTGCATCTAAGCAAAGGATGAGCAAGTGGGTGGTCGAGGCCATCTCACTCGCTTACGGTTCGGCCCATCAGCCTTCACCTTTGGCTGTAAGGGCTCATTCCACCAGGAGTATGGCTGCCTCTTCAGCTCTTCTTTCAGGAGCTTCTCTTCAGGACGTTTGTGATGCGGCAGGCTGGTCCTCACCGCACACTTTCGTTAGATTTTATTCCCTTGATCTTAGCTCCACTCCCGGGGCTCAGGTTCTCTCGTCGGTTCGTGTCTCCTAATGACACACGACGGGGATTTGGTCGTATGGGGATGTGGGTATTGCTTTCCCACTGCGATTTCACGCAGCGGTAGTCCCTGAAGGGGAACGTCCCGGGTTACGTATGTAACCCTGGTTCCCCGAGGGGACGGACGCTGCGTGTCCTGCCATTCTCCCGGCATCCCCTTTGGGTCGCTTGCTTCAGTAACTTTTAAGCTGGTGTATTGTGTGCTCAGGGGATATTTATAGCTTCCTGGTCGATGACGTCACTCGCTGTGACGCTCCATCTCTCCATTGACTGATTTCATTCATGCTTCAGACGCGTCACGCTGGAGGGCGTTCCCACTGCGATTTCACGCAGCGTCCGTCCCCTCGGGGAACCAGGGTTACATACGTAACCCGGGACGTTTTCCAAGGGAAAGAGAGCTGAAGCAGAATATAGGAAAGCAAGAAGTTAGAGCATTGTTTGAAATTCAGCAGATCAACAGCCTTGAGCAAACCATCAGTTTAGTTCTAACACACCCTTCTTTAAAAGGGGCAAGGATACTTAATGTATCAAATAATGAGACTAAGTTTGATACTTGCATGTCTCGCCCATTTGAATTAAACTGTCCTGATGCAATTTGTTGAGGCTCCAGTTGATCTTTGATGATGTTGTCTTGATGAGAGAGAACCAGTGGAAGTCAGAGGATCTTTGGTGAATGGGAAGACAAGGCCGCAGCCTGGCACAAGCTTGGGGGTCCTTAGAAAACGTCTAGTTCAGCATCATCTTCACATTAGGATTTCAGAATGGACTAAGAGTAAGAGAAGAGCTAATCTTGTGATCAGTGATTTTTAAAGCGTCCTGATTTTAACTTTTGACATTCCACTGTCACCGGCAACAGCTTAGAAGGTGATGCCAGCCATGCCTTAATCCGGACTAATGCCTTGCCTTAATCCATGCCTTAATCCGCTGTAAAGGCTGTTTTCAACGCCTTGTCACTCGTCGCGGCCTTGTTCCAGCTAGCAGCTGGTTGATACCGGTTGTTGTAGACCCATACGAGGAGAGACGTGGTCTGCGCATGTGCGCGCCTCGTTCCCGAAGACCGGCGGAAGAGATTACAGCAACCTTCGGCCGCTGTGCCGGTCAGCTCCTGCGGATGACATCTCGATTCTACCGAAAAGGTGTGCACTGATAAATGCAAGGTCGGTGATGAACAAAACTTTCATCCTGAGGGACTTCTTCATCACGCAGGATGTGGATGTACTGTTCTTGACAGAAACATGGATTGCCATGGGTGAGTCCGATGCCTTTACAGAGCTTTTACCTCCTGATTGTACTTTTATAAATTCTCCAAGGACCACTGGACGTGGAGGAGGAATAGCGACTGTTTTAAAGAGCAGCCTACATTGCAAACTTTTGGCACCATCTGTTTTTTCCTCATTTGAACTAAGCTTGTTTGTCTTAGGTCGGTCGGATCCCATACTGTGCGCGGTGATATATCGCCCGCTGAAATACAACAAAAATTTGATAAAAGATTTCTCTGACTTTTTAGCCAGTATCATGACAGACTATGACAAAGTTCTTATTGTTGGTGATTTCAACGTACATGTCTGCTGTCCTTCTAAACCACTTACCAAAGATTTTCTAGATATGATTGATGCTTTTAATTTTATACAATATGTCAGTGGACCCACACAGGAACAGGGGCACACGTTAGATCTTGTGTTATCTTATGGTTTGCCCATTTTAAATTTACAGATACAGGATGCTGTTTTTTCTGATCACATGCCGGTTTTATTTGATTTTAATTTGTCCTGTCTTAAATCAAAATTAATTGCCCCTGCACGCTTTGGCCGTGTGCTTAAGCCTACCACTGCTGCTCAGTTTTCTTGTGCTTTTCAAAGGTTATGTCAGTCTGACACTGGTCTTTTAGCTGACACAGAGAAATTAACCTCTTCCTTTCTCTCCACATGTGCCAACATTCTCGACATTGTCTCTCCTTTAAAAGCCTTGCGCAATAGACCTATACCTGAGCCTTGGTTTAATGACAGGACCCGTGCAGCAAGGAGAGAGTGTAGGAAAGCAGAGCGCCGGTGGAAGAAAGACAAGCTTCATGTCTCTCATGAAATTCTAAAGGGAAACTGGAGAATGTACCAAAAAATAGTTAAAGCTGAAAAAAATAGATATTTAAAAGAAAAAATTGTTCAAAACTTAAACAAACCACGTGTCCTCTTTAAAAGTATTGATTCAATTTTAAATCCACCCAAATCCTCCAGCTTGGAAGCTTCTTTTGAAGTCTGTGAGAATTTTTTACACCACTTCTTAGACAAGATCGCCTCCATTAGAGCCCTAATCTCTCCACCTGTATCTGATCCATTTGAAATGTTGCCCAGTTTAACTATCTTTGATCAGTTTGAGCTTATGTCGCTCTCTTGTCTCGAAAAAATAATTTCACAGCTAAACCTTTCAGCCTGTCCCGTGGACATTGTTCCCCCTCGCTTGTTTAAGGAAGTCTGGACCACTATAGGGCCAAGTGTCCAAAAAATTATTAACAGTAGTCTAACCTCAGGAACTGTCCCATCTTATTGCAAAGAAGCAACTGTGGTACCTTTAATTAAAAAGCAAAATTTGGACAGTACGATTCTATCAAATTACATACCCATATCAAAGCTACCTTTTATTGCAAAAAGTACAATCTTATTTAGATATAAATGGTATTTTAGAAAATTTTCAATATGGTTTTAAAGCTTTTCATAGTACTGAAACTGCGCTTTTAAGAGATTTTAATGACCTTTTATTAATTACAGACTGTGGGGATTCTGCAATTCTTGTGCTTCTAGACCTCACTGCTGCGTTCGATACAATTGATCACGCAGTTCTTATCTCTCGCCTAGAGCACTGTGTAGGCATCCGAGACACAGCCCTACAGTGGTTCAGATCGTATCTATCAGAACGATGCTTTTCTGTAAAACTTGGTGCCTCCTCATCGTCTACCGCCCCCCTTTTATGTGGAGTTCCTCAAGGATCAGTTCTAGGGCCACTATTGTTCTCATTGTACCTTCTCCCTCTCGGAAACATTTAAAAAAAACATGGTATTTCATACCATTTTTATGCAGATGACTCGCAAATATATTTACCCTTGAGATGAAACTCAAATAGTTCCTTGACCCCCCTACTTGAATGTCTAAAGGATATTAAAGCCTGGATGTCTGTTAATTTTTTTTAATTAAACGAAGAAAAAACTGAGGTCATTGTGTTTGGACCAAGTCGGGTTTGTGGTTCCCCCCTGTAGATCTTGGTTCCCTGCAGCAATATGTAAAACCAGTAGTCACCAATTGACACCAAAATTGACAGTGATTTTAAACTTGATAAGCAGATAAACACGGTGGTTAAAACCAGTTTTTATCATATAAGGCTCTTATCTAAAATTAAACCTGTAGTATCTTTTGATCTTTTTGAGCGCGTAATTCATGCTTTTATTTCGACCAGATTGGACTATTGTAATGCACTTTACATCGGCTTGAACCAAACCTCCCTTTCACGCCTACAGTTGGTCCAAAATGCAGCTGCTCGTCTCTTAACAGGGACCCGGAAACACGAACATATTACCGCCATCTTGGCTTCACTTCACTGGCTCCCTGTACATTTTAGAATACAATTTAAGATTTTGATGTTTGTTTTTAAGTCAGTTAATGGGATGGCACCTCAGTACATCTCTGAGCTCTTGCATACCCACACCCCGTCAAGGTCGCTGAGGTCTGCTGATCAGCTGCGGCTGAACGTGCCCAGGACCAGGCTAAAGACCAGAGGAGACCGCTCTTTCTCAGCAGTTGCCCCCAAACTGTGGAATGATTTACCTCCACATATTAAAGTGGCACCCACCCTCCACACTTTTAAATCTCGTTTGAAAACATAATTTTATTCTCTGGCTTTTGTTTTACCATGAGAGCGGCTGTGGTCTTTGTTGTTGTTGTCATTGTTGATGTTATTTGTTTTGTTGTTATCTTTTTTACTCTTATCTCTGTAAAGCACTTTGGTAATCTAGCTGTTTGTCTAAATTGTGCTATACAAATAAAGTGGTATGGTATGGTATGGAAGATGTCACACCCTCTGGAGGTGTGTGAGCCAATAAGAAGTTGTCCCTTTGGAGGGAGATTTTACGACCCTTTGTGTTCGAGCAGGACATTTGAATCTGTAATTTCATTGGGTGTTTAAGAAAAATAATCTTCAAGATTCTTATAATATCCATGCATCACTAAGTTAGCAAAATGTAATGTAAATTAACAAATGGGGAATGAAGATTGGAGTTTATAGAGACCAAACATGCCACACATATGATTTTGGTTGACCATAGTATGCAAAGTCTGAAATATTAACCCATTAGAGTTTACAAGAAAACATAGCCCAAACAACATAAAAGGAAAATCATGAGATGGGAAAATTAGATACATGTTGTGGCGAGCAGGACGAGGCCGAGGGATGTGAGAGAACGGTGCGAGGCCGATGGCGTGACTGTTAATGAATGACACCTGTGAGACGCACCGGTCTCGCATCTCTCACGGAGGAGCGGAAGCATAAAGGAGGAGCGACAACTCTGAAGATCGAGAGAGGAACAGGCCTAATTTTATGTTGTGTTTTATTTTTGTTTTGGGTAGTGTTGTGGCCAATTCACGATCTCTGGTTCAGGTCTCAAGTCTGGTTCAGGTCTTCAGAAGAAATCTTTCAGAGTCGAAGTTTCAGGTCTCAGAGTAAACTTTATTGAGCAGTTCAACAAAGTGAGATGTTCAGCTGATTCATCTGATCGTGCTTTGTTCTTATACCTTTTTCTCATCGTTGGTGTCCAATTAGCGTTCATACAGTTATCTTTTTTCTTTTTGCTCCGCCTCGTCACTTCACCACGATTTGAAACACCTGTCCTCTCATTATTGGTGGCAAATCCTTTGCGCATGCGTTCTCTAAAACAATGGTTTCATATATGATTTCTGGGTACTTTTCCAGTTTTCATTTCACATACCCTTTTAACCTGTTGTTCTGTCTTCTCACAGTTTTTGTCTCTCTCATATTCTTTTGACCTGTTGTTCTGTCTTCCCACAGTTTTTATCTTTTTCATATTCTTCTGACCTGTCTTTCTGTCCCCCTACTCTGTTGTCTTCCCATATTCTCAGGCCTAGTTTTCTGTCCTCACATGCCCTTAGGCCTAGTTCTCTCTGTCCTCACATGCCTTTAGGCCTAGTATTCTCTTTAATATTACAGCATTTATTTTAGAACCATGTATGAGACAAATGAAATTCTCCAACAGTAGCCAGCAGTCGTCCGCGAAGGGCTGCTGGCAGTCCCTTTTGTGTTTGTATTTGTTTTATTTTGGTAGCCAGCAGTCGTCCGCGAGGGGCTGCTGGCGGTTCCTTTTGTTTTTGTTTTATTTTGAAAATTAAAATGTTTTAATGTTCGCCGGTTCCCGCCTCCTTCTTCCCTGAATCTTAAACCTTGTTACACTGGTGCCGAAACCCGGGAGGAAGGAGGAACACGCTGTCTAAGATTCCTCACCGCTGTAAGGAATCCGCGGTGCCATCGAGCATGGTGGGCAGAGTCCGTCGCCATGGACGCTCGAGGCGGTGCGCTGGAGTAAGTTGCCGGGGGGACGGTCGAGCTCGCTGCCGGCCGCCTGGGTGTTGGAGGGTCGGCTACCGTCTGGAAGGGAGCGGAGGAGTCGCCGCCGCTCGCTGTGGGCCAGAGCCTGCTACCGTCCGCCAAAGAATGGGAGGAGCAGGGAGCGGGGAACTCCTGCAGGCTGCCCGAACCCGGAGGAGCCGTCACCGTCCACTGGGCGGCGAAGGAGTGTCGAGCCATCCACCGAGGGCTATCCAGCACTACCGCCAGGCTCCGGGGAGAAGATCGCCCAGCTGGTGGGGGACCAGATGACCAGATGATGTTTTTTTGTTTTTTTTTTCCTCTCCCTTCTCTCGGATCTGTCGCTCCTCATGTTTCCGTCTCTGTTTCCCTCGGCTCGTCTGTCCATACCCCCCAGGGATCGCAACCTCCGCCAGGGGAGGGGGGCCGTTCCTCTCTCGGAGAGGCCGTTCCTCTCTCGGAGTAGAGCGCAGTCTCGTGGGTACCCCCCGGCCTGCGAGGTGCGATGGGGGTATGTGCCGAGCAGGACGAGGCCGAGGGATGTGAGAGAACGGCGCGAGGCCGGTGGCGTGAGTGTTAATGAATGACACCTGTGAGACGCACCGGTTTCGCATCTCTCACGGAGGAGCGGAAGCATAAAGGAGGAGTGACGACGCTGAAGATCGAGAGAGGAACAGGCCTAATTTTATGTTGTATTTTATTTCTGTTTTGGGTAGCCAGCAGTCATCCGTGAGGGGCTGCTGGCGGTTCCTTTTGTGTTTGTATTTGTTTTATTTTGGTAGCCAGCAGTCGTCCGCGAGGGGCTGCTGGCGGTTCCTTTTGTTTTTGTATTTGTTTTATTTTGAAAATTAAAATGTTTGAATGTTGCCGGTTCCCGCCTCCTTCTTCCCTGAATCTTAAACCTCGTTACACATGTTTATACCTTTCTCAAGTGGTTATATATATATAATATGTAGGATTAACGGGGTTTATTTCTCCTTCTCAGGCCCCATCCACACTACTGCGTTTTAGTTTAGAAACGGAGAATTAAAACGAATACGATCTCCGTCCACACCAGCATTTTAGCTGCATATTAGAATTGATCTCTGTCCATATTAAAACAACTGAAAACACGGATCACGTGACCATTCACCTACACTGGGCATGCGTGTGCCGTGTAAACAGGAAACAGATTGACTATTCCTCAGATCTGACGAAGAAGAAAGAAGCTAAGTTACCTCTGCAAAAGGTTAGCAATGTCGAAGACCAGAGATTTCTTTTCATGGATCAACTACGAGGTGGAACTTTTACTTGAAGTTACAAGGGAATACAAAACAGCCATGGCGGCAGAAAACACAGACTGGGAGTCGTCGCAAACCAAATACGGCGACATATTGGAAAGGTACCGGGAGCATTATCCATCGCCAGAGCAAGCCACAACAATGGGAAAGGTGTACCCCCATAACAAGGGCGAAATCTCTAAAGGTATGTATGGTAGGCAAAACTTTAACTATAACGTATAACGCTTGATTTTACATCGTTTAGCCTGGATGTGTTTTAACAGGCCTAGCTAATGTGAGAAAGTTGCTCAAACTCCTTTTGTGTTGCGGGGGGAGGGAGTAACGCTAGTTATACAAAAACATTAACGTTAAACTGTTTCGTGTTTTGTGTTCACAGGGCAATTGACTACAAAACTCAAGGCAGTACGAATCAGCTACAGGCGAGCTGTCGATGCTGGTCATCGAAGTGGCCATGGGCAAGTAGTTTTGCTCTATTTTGAGCTCTGCGAGTCGATATGGGGAGGCTCTGCTGCAACGCATGCGATTCCTGGGGGTATCGAGACCGGCAACGTGGTGGTGGAGGCCCCGGAGGAGTTTTCCAGCCCAACTGGTGCGGTCATCTGCGGACCAGTTTCAAGAGAGTGCTGTGTCTGCCGAGATGACGGAGAATCGACGCCAGAGACTCACCGCTACCCTGTGTGGCCACAGGAGAGAACGACTGAAGAGAAAACTCTCCGCAGATTCCGTTGCACAGGAAGACCTGGACATAAAGAGACAGCTCCTTAACACACTACAGGCAACAGATGACGACTTTGTGCAGACAATGGGCCGGTGGTCATCTACAATGGACCGTCTGAACTCAAATTTTGAACTGCTAGTACAGCATATTGTGGGTTCAGGTAGGCCTACCCCTCATTATATACCTCCACAGTCACCACACACCATTCACGATAACCCATATAACTATGGACATATGCCAATAAGAAGGCCACTCCAGGAATACAATTCCCCTGGACATAGCCACCACAGCAGTCCACCTGCAAAGCACAGAGACTAAAAACATTTGTAAATGTTTTTTAGTACAGCCAACATAAAAAGCAGTGCTCTTGTATATATATTTATATTTGCATGATGTGTTTATTTGGGTGTTGTAGTTCATAATTTGTTAATTGCACAGTAGAAATTATTTTAATAAAGACATTTAAACAACTTATTCATTGTGTATTTGCTGTCTTTTTCATCTATCAATATCTATATCTCTAGGTATATAGATATATCTACAGAGATATTTAGATACATGTATACACACCAGAGAGAAATGATGACAACATCTATTCCATCAGTGTACAAACTCACATACTCAATTTTAGAGTCAAAAATTTTACTTTTTATTCAATCACATCTTTTTTTAGGTTACATTTAATAACCGTATTCACATTTAAAAAACACATGGCAGTCAGAGCAAAAGGCAAATTAATACTTTCACTGTACTGGGAAACCTGTTTTTTATAAACGTTAAAAATAAACGTTTTAGTTAAGGGTCAAGAAATGTCTTCAACACACGTCTCACTCATTTCCCTTCATTTTCATTGGCTGGAAATCCCTGTCATACTGGTGAGCAGCATTTATGCATTGCTCGTTTACAGGTTCATTGTTCATTTCACAATAATTGTGCAGAACAAAGCAAGCATAGATCACAAAAGGAAAGTCCTTCATGTTTATGTCCATTTATGCCTTCAAACGTCCGAAAGAACATTCGATCACCATGCACACCTTGCAAAGAGATAGGCCGTAATACTGCTCCTGTGGAGTAACTCCGCCGTTGGGGTACTCCTTCATGAGGTACGGCCTAAGGGGATAAGCTGGATCCCCCAGAAGAAACACGGGGACAGCATCCTCACCTTCCACTAACTCTCTAGGGCAGGAGGGTATTGTCCCATTTTTTAGGTCAGCACACAGTTTCGAGTTGGCAAATATGCCGCGTCGTGCACACTCTCTGGCCATTTTACAACAACATCCATGAAACGATACTGGTGGTCACACAAAGCTTGTACATTCAAAGAATGTTTTCCCTTTCTGTTGATGTAGTCTGTTGAGTTGGCTAAGGGTTGTTTGATTTCGATGTGTGTACAGTCAATTGCCCCCAGGCATTGTGGCATCCCGTGTGTCCGATTGAAGTTCACAACAAGATCCTTCACCTCGGCCTCTGTACTCTGTGTTTTAATGTAGTCTGGACCCATGAAAATTGCGATGGCCTTACAGACCTGTCGGATGATTATTGAAACAACTTGTCGGCATAGTCCAAATGCATTTGCGGTTTTCTGAAGTCTCCCCTCGTCACTCAGGTAATACAACGTGCACGCTACCTTTGTTAGTACATCCACGGGGGCCCTCATTTTTGTTGTTGCTCCTTCCACTTGCGGGCGCATGTAGGCAGTTATAACATTGTAAAATGCAGAATTTACTTGCACAACAGCTGCTAGCAAAGACATTAGTAACGCTTGTAATTTATTATCCATGTTGCAGTCACTAACGTAACTGGTAGTCCAGGCTGTTGTTGTATGTTTTCTTCCGGGGACGGGTCATGTGATGGGTGGCTAACGAATCAGTGAAGGATATGCCATGACTGATGACACCCAATCAGAGAGCAGAGCGTGAGCCTCTGCGTCATCATTTCTAAAGTCCTCCGTTTTGACCCATCTTCACTAAAACGCCCTCCGGAGATTCAAAACGCAAAACGGGGTCAGCAGCGTTTCTAAACTTCTCCGTTTTAGGTCTTCGTTTTTGCCGTTTTAGTCTGGACGG
This sequence comes from Gila orcuttii, assembly GCA_026230005.1. Lineage (NCBI taxonomy): Eukaryota > Metazoa > Chordata > Actinopteri > Cypriniformes > Leuciscidae > Gila > Gila orcuttii. Next base: position 36,777,951 of record JAPDVR010000002.1, read on the forward strand.
GAGGTGCAAACGTAGTAAAACGTCTCCGTTTCTAAACTAAAACGTAGTAGTGTGGATGGGGCCTCAGTAAGAATTAAGTGAGTGTCACATCTCTCAGGAATTTCCTTTTGGGGTCATAAAGTCTTAGTCTAAATGTGTCCTGTAACACGACACAGAGTTCTGCCAGTGGTGTTAGCTTCATTGTGATGTTAGTTTTGGGGGAAGTTTCATAGATCTTTGTTGGGAGGGTGAGTTTGATGGATTATTCATTAAATATAATGAATAATTAGTGTGTCGGATTGGTCCAGACGCTACAGCGCCAACAGGGGCAAACTAAACAAGTTCAAAACAAAGCGCGCATTGTACTGTGATTGGTGGCTCGTTTGACCAGTGAAGTTTTTATCCACTCATAAATAAAAAGGAACGACTGATTTTGAAAATGTAGTAGAGTAAAAAATAAGATATTTGACTTTGAAATGTTAATGTAAAAGTCTCCCCAAATTGAAATACTTCTGTAAAGTACAGATACGCAAAAAAGCTACTTAAGTACAGTAACGAATTACATTTACTTTGTTACTGTCCACCACTGGACCGTGGTGTAGTTCGTTTATGTGACGACCTCTGCTGTTGGTCTTGAGCATTGCAGTTGGTACCTGAGCCCACTAATTGCCTCAATTTGCAGTCAACTGAAAACACCTGTGACCGTGCCTTAGACGCTTAAGAGATCACCAGCTGAGCTAAGGGAGAGGGGAACTTTTGTTTTGGACTTTGCGTTGGTGTTTGCTTGCTTTGTATTTTGTTGTTTTTTTGTATTTACATTTTAACTTCAACACTGCATTACACTTTCAACCCTGCATCTTGCTTTACACACTGATCTTGCTGATGAATACAGAAACACTCTTATTTTCTTTGATTGTTTTCATTTTATTATTTAGTCTTGTCATCATTTGTAGTTAAATAAACATTATTTTTGAGCTTATAAATTGGGTTTGCGTGTGTCCCTTGTTTTTGTTGCTTCCCTTGAGCCAAGGGTCGTAACAAATTGGGGGCTCGTCCGTGCTTAGGTTATTTGATTGCGCTAGATTTTTGGAAGCTTATAGTGATAATAGATTATTTGTTAGACACAAGAAAATTGTTTTTTGTGCCAAAGTTAATTTGTTCACCGTGTGAAATCACCAGTTGGTAAGTAAATGTGCAATATTGTTTTTTTGAACATGAGTTTTCTCTGATAGGCATTGCGGCATGTTTCTTTTGAGATGTGTCGGATTTGTTATTTTTGTGTAGTGTTGCGGTGAAAGTGGGTAGTAGTAATTATCTCGGGAGCACATCCGTGGTGTTGAAGGCGTTGCTGGTTTGACCAGTTGCGTTTTTCACCCAGCGGGCTACAGTGCATAAATACCCCCCACCGGCAGTCGCATGAAGACTAGGGTTGAGTAAGGTAGAGGTACTGGAACGGTAGGTAGAGGGAAAACTCTCGTTATTTGATTGCACTGTGTTGATTAAACTTGTTCTGGTGATTTTTACCATGGTTGATATTGATGAGTTTGTTAATTCACCTTCTCATGAATTTTTGGACAGGTGTACTAAAGAGCAATTATTAAGTATTGCTGAACGTTATGAAATTGTGATTAAAGATAAAAGGCTCAAAGAAAATGTTAAAGTAGCTTTGAAAATTGAGTTTTTTGAAAAAGGTTTTTTAGACACCGAGATGGAGGAATATGTACCAGTTGCATCGGAATTAAAAAGTAATTTGTCTTTTGAACAGCAAAAAGAGCTGCTACTTTTAAAGATGGACCCTGAGAAGATAAAACTGTGTTCTGAACAAGGTAAAATGGATTTAGAAAAGGCAAAATTGGATTTGGAGTTTCTTAAGCTCAATCTAATGAAAGAAGGTAAGCTTTCTAGTTCTGGTCAGGAACAGAGTGTGTTTTTTTCAATCAATTCAAATTTAAAACTTATTCCCAAATTCAACGAAGAAGATCCTGATACTTTTTTACTCTGTTTGAATGCATGGCAGAATTAAGGAATTGGTCAGATGATAATCGTGTTGCACTACTACAGTGTGTGTTAACTGGGAAAGCACAAGTAGCATTTTCTTTATTGTCGGTTGACGATTGTAAAGATTGATAAAGTGAAGTCTCTAATTTTAAAAGCATATGAATGTGTACCCGAAGCATACAGACAGCGTTTTCAAATGCAGAAAAAAGACCAGTTGCAAACAAACTTAGAATTTGTGTGTGATCTGAGAAAACACTTTAATCATTGGAGTTCAGCATTGTACATTAAAACATTGGAGGATTTAATTCATTTGATGGTGTTGGAACAATTTAAAAATTCGGTCCCGAGCCGTATAGCTATGTATATTAGTGAGCATAATGTTAAAACACCAGAGGAAGTGGCTATGTTGGCCGATGATTTTGTACTGACGCACAAAACCACTTTTGTTGATTGGCATGCTCGTAATGTTCAGTATATAAAGTCTCTGTCTAACTGTAACCGTGTTTTCACAGGAAATTTTGACCCAAGCAAGATTTGCAATTACTGTCACGAGAAAGGACATTGGAAAGCAGATTGTCCTTAAAAAGAAATCCAAACATAATGCACAAAGTTCACATGCTAAGCCTTCTGCTCTTGCGGCACCAGTCCTGTCTTCAGGGAGTGAAATTGTTGAAAATCAACTTGATGTTGATTTCTCTTCTTACTCGCCTTTTATTACAGAGGGGCGTGTATCCCTGGTTGGAGAGAAAGAGGAAATCCCTGTTAAAATCTTGCGGGATACTGGCGCAATGGATTCATTTATCTTGGAATCAGTATTGCCTTTTTCCTCACAGTCTCATACTGGTGAGAGTGTGTTAATTCGTGGAATAGGACTGAATACGCTGTCTGTGCCTTTTCATAAGGTAAGGCTTCAGTCCGATTTGATTCAAGGTGAGGTTGTAGTTGGAGTATGACCAGATTTACCAGTTGAAAGGGTCCATATTATTTTGGGAAATGGACTGGTAGGTGAACGTGTGTGGGCTGATATTTCAGTGTTTCCCATAGTGACCACTGATAATAAAATTGAAACTGAACTGAAGTTCTTTGTGTCAGGATTTAGTGTGTGTCGTGACTCGTGCAATGAAATTTGCCAATATGGATGAAGTGTGTGATCAAAAAGAGATTAAATCTGATAAAGTCTGCACGAAGTTGTTTATGCCTGATTTGTCTGCCTTGTCTTCTCCTGTTTCTGCAGAGGAATTAGGAAAAGAACAGCAGACTGACTCCTCTTTGGATGAACTCTTCCAGAGTGCTGTTCTTCCGGTAGAAGAGTGTAACATTTCCCGTGGATATTTCATTCCCAATGGAGTGTTGTTGAGAAAATGGAGTCCTCACAAAAATTTTGTTGGGGATCCTGTTTTCCAAGTTGTTGTTCCTACTAAATTTCAACAAATGATGATCGAAATTGCGCATGATCAATCAGGTCACCAGGGGGTGCGTAAGACTTCTGATCGCCTGTTGCGATATTTCTTTTGGCCGCGTTTAAAACGAGATATCTCTGCTTATATTAAGAGATGCAAAACCTGCCAATTAACGAGTAAACCGAACCAGGTGTTGAAACCTGCTCCGTTGAAACCAATTCAGGCTACTGGTGAACCTTTCGACCATCTTATTGTCGATTGTGTAGGGCCACTTCCCCGCTCGAAGTCGGGTAGCAGATATTAATTCACTGTGATGTGTTTGAACACACGTTTTCCTGCGCCATATCCACTGCGTACCATTACGTCTCGTTCTATTGTGAAAGCTTTAATCCAGTTTATATCGGTTTTTGGGATTCCAAAAATCATCCAAAGTGATCAAGGTTCAAATCTCACTTCGCATCTCTTCCAGCAGGTGTTAAAACAGCTGCACATTAAGCATAATCAATCTACGGCGTATCATGCACAAAGTCAGGGTGCATTGGAGAGATTCCACCAGTCGTTAAAGTCACTTCTCCGTGCGTACTGTGTGCAGCTGGATAGAGATTGGGAAGAGGGTTTACCATGGATGATGTTAGCTGCACGTGAAGTAGTGTAGGAAAGTACGGGTTTCAGCCCTAACGACTTGGTCTTTGGCCATAATGTTCGTGGACTGTTGTCTGTATTTCAGCAGGTTGGTAAAGCACCAGAGCCTCCTAAAAACTTGGCGTCATATGTTTTGGGGTTTAAAAACCGACTCATCCAACTAGCTAAATTAAACCTGGGAAAACATCAGAAAAATATGAAACAATTGTATGATCGTACAGTTGAACATCGAGTGTTTGTACCAGGCGATCAAGTTCTTGTCTTACGGCCTATTGTATCTTCTCCTTTTGAAGCCAAATTCGATGGCCCATTTGTTGTACAACGAAAATTGACTGAAGAAAATTATGTCGTCTCAATGCCATCGCGGAAAAAGTCAGTTAAACGGTGCCATGTAAATCTATTAAAACCCTATTATGAAAAGGAAACCAAACCTGTAGAAAATGTGACATCTTTGCATCCAGCACTTTCGGTCGTTTCTATCGGTGGGGGTAATGTGAGTTTGGTGGGTGAGGAAGAGGAGACCCTTTCGCCCGATGATTGTGTTTTTCGCAGCCGTTTGAATAATTCCGAGTCATTGCACAACTTGGAGTTTACTCTCCGTCATTTATCTCCTGTAAGATGTCAGGAGTTATGTGATGTATTGCGTAGTTTTCCCGAATTATTTGGTGATGTGCCATCGCGTACAGATTGGGCTGAACATGATATCGATGTTGGGGACGCAAAGCCTATTAAGCAGCGTTTTTATCGTGTTGCACCTGAGAAACGGGAATTGATGGAGAGGGAAATTAAGTATATGCAGGATCACGATATTGCAGTACCTTCTTCTTCTGATTGGGCTTCCCCGTGTATTTTAGTTGGAAAGTCAGACGGTACTGTAAGATTTTGTACGGATTTCCGTAAAGTTTACGCCTTAACAAAACCAGACTGTTTTCCTTTGCCCCGCGTCGAGGACTGTGTGGACCAGGTTGGTTCAGCCAAGTTCGTCAGCAAGTTTGCTTGCAAGACTTGCTGAAGGGCTATTGGCAAGTGCCTTTAACCAAGAGAGCACAAGAAATCAGGGTTACATTCTCACCAGGTCATGAGTTTTGGCCTGCGAAATGCCCGGCGACTTTTTAACACCTCATGAACCGTGTAATTTGCGGTCTTGAGGGTTGTGCCGTCTATTTGGACGATTTAGTAGTTTTTAGTGACAGTTGGGAGTCATTTAAAACGGTTGCGTTCGGTGTTGAGACGTTTGTCAGATGCTCAACTTACCGTGAATTTGGCCAAATGCGAGTTTGCCAAGGCGACCGTGATGTATCTCGGGAAGGTGGTGGGGAACGGAGAAGTGCGTCCGATACAGGCCAAAGTGCAAGCCATCCAGAATTTTCCTTCCCCAAAGACAAAGAAAGCGCTCATGAGGTTTTTAGGGTTGGTAGGATATTATCGATCTTTTTGGCGCAATTTCTCTACTGTGGTAGCACCACCGACAGACTTGTTAAAGGGTAAGACAAAGTTTTTATGGTCTTACAGTTGCGAATTGGCTTTTGAGAACGAAGCTTATGGTTCCGTGCTTTGATAAGCCCTTCACGTTGCACGTTGATGCCAGTAATGTTGGAGCTGGAGCTGTCCTTCAGCAATCTGATGTGGACGGAGTAGACCATCCAGTTAGTTTCTTTTCAAGAAAGTTTAACACATACCAACGTAATTATTCTGTGGTCGAAAAGGAAGCGTTAGCCCTGATTTGGGCTTTGCAGCATTTTGTGGTTTACCTTAATTCCTGCACACCTATTGTGATATATACGGATCATAATCCATTAACCTTTCTCAATTCTTTGCAGTGTCCGAATCAGAGGTTGGTTCGGTGGTCATTGTTTTTACAATCCTTCTGTCTGGATATTCGACACATATGAGGATCGGAAAATGTGGTAGCTGATGCGCTGTCACGCGCTCCTGATGCATTTTAAATCTATTGTATTCAAATTTATTATTCCCTTTGCCGTTTTTGGTAGCTGTCTTTGTTCCTGAACTTGGGTTTACACTATGCCTGTTTGAGTTTTGTTTTGTTACAGGGATCTTTGTGGGAGTCCCTGTCTTATGGGGAGGGGTGTGACGACCTCTGCTGTTGGTCTTGAGGATTGCAGTTGGTACCTGAGCCCACTAATTGCCTCAATTTGCAGTCAACTGAAAACACCTGTGACCGTACCTTAGACGCTTAAGAGATCACCAACTGAGCCAAGGGAGAGGGGAACTTTGGTTTTGGACTTTGCTTTGGTGTTTGCTTGCTTTGTATTTTGTTGTTTTTTTGCGTTTACATTTTAACTTCAACACTGCATTACACTTTCAACCCTGCATCTTGCTTTACACACTGATCTTGCTGATGAATACAGAAACACTCTTATTTTCTTTGATTGTTTTCATTTTATTATTTAGTCTTGTCATCATTTGTAGTTAAACACTATTTTTGAGCTTATAATTGGGTTTGTAGCTTCCCTTGAGCCAAGGGTCGTAACAGTTTATAGCCTACCTTTAGCTTTTTACTTCTGGCGACTGCATTTAGGCTTCAAAATTCATAAAAGTTGTGTTCATCTGTGATTATTATCTTGATGGACAAAACGGGCAAGTATCATATAAAAACGTGCAAAAAAACTTTTGTTGATTACAGAGCTTGTTTTTAGCGGTAATCCAAAAGCCTTTGGGAAAATCCTATTGTTTTTTTGTCGAGGGAACCAGCATTATGCTAACTGCCGGTTGGCCTACAAAGTGACGTCATACCTGCACAACTCTATGCGAATTCGGTGCCCAAGGGGCTTTGCTTATGCGCTATGCTACCTTGGGGGCTGGAGTGGATCTAGGAGAGGGATATAGGCCATACAGCTGAGCTTTATTCATCTTTCTGGAAAACGGAAAGTCTGAATTAACTCTTTCCACGCAATTGATGAAGCCGGGGGGTTGGCAGCATTGTCAGGCAGAGAAGGAATAGTCCTAGGGGGGGTGGAGGATCCAGGAAAAAAACAAGACCCGTCATCAGACAGGAAGAGTTTGATCTCGGACATAATCGCAGTTGGGTAGGGCCAAATTGTGCTGATTGGGTAGACCACTTGTGCTGATTGGGTAGATCATTTGAAAGTGCTCCTCCCGAACTTTGTTAATAAAATATAATTTTAAAATCTGCAGAAACTTGATGAAGATAAGCAATTGGGTAAAGTATTTGGATTAGACACATTTACAAGTAACAACAAATGTTTTGTGAGTTGTTGTAATTGACCCTTCGCAGGGAGTTTGATTGACAGGCGATCTGACCAATCATAATCCACCATCCGCTGAATCCGCCATTTTTGTCCGATAAAGCAGTCAGGAGAGTTAGTAGATTAACGTTGGAGGATTTGAACTTAAAAAACGGTGTGTACTGACGCCTTTCCACGGTTAAAATAACATTCCTTCTTCTGTTCATGCATGTTTATTTGATGCTATAAATTAACTAGAAGGAAGAGATGATAGGTTCACGAGCAGCTTTAACTGAGGCTCTACAGTGATCTGTCAGACACATTAAAGAGCCACAAAACCGTATTTATTGTTTATATTTCTTTAAAAAATGACCAAAGTTGAGACTTTGTTTCATATCAAAAGTAACCTGGTCTGTCAGCGCGTTGTCAGTGTTCTCTCTGCTCCGCGATGTATTTTTCAGTGTGAGAACATGGTGTGGCGTGAGAGCGGCGTGGCTTGTCGGACATAGCAACAGTAACTAAAGGGGGCGGGTCTTTGTGAACGGTCAATTGATGGGTGTAACCAATGCAAAATATCAGTGCCAAATATGTACTGCTGAAACTAGGAGGAACTGATTTCTAATTTCTTTGAGATGTTGTCTACAATGTTGTTGGTCTACAACATGTCAATGTTGTTGGATGTTTGGTGTGGTTTTATTTTTTATTATTAGTTACTGTTATCTGTGCTAATGTTCAATGTGGTTCCCTTGAGTGCAAAACAAATTCCCCTCGGGGCAATAAAGGTTTCATTCATGTTAATAAACAGAGTAAGGAATATCAAGAAAGTCCCCCTATAGTCAATCATTTAATCCCATAAAACTCATCTTTGATCACCAAAATAACATATTTAAAGTTTTTTCATGTGAAAAAAAATATCCATTCCTTAAAATAGCTCGAATGCAACTCTATTTACTTCATTTAGTATATGTGGAGTCATGAATATGCTAATTAGCCCCGCCTCTACTCACACCAGCTCAGAGATTCACTTGGCCAACTTACTGAGGTAAAAGCTGCACAATGGTATCGCTTTTTACAATGTCGGACACATAATGGTAATTCATATGATTAGCCTTTTGCTTGACTATGTTATCAAATAGCTAATAATATGTTGTTAAAGGACAAGTTCGGTATTTTACACTTAAAGCCCTGTTTTAAGATCGTTTCTGATGAAATAAAACGGTTAAGATTGAAATTTGGACACATGCTGCTGGCCCGAGAATTTTCGGTTTCTGTGGTAGCACCCCCCCACCTCCACAATGGTTTCATAGGTGCACTGGAACAATCATTCATAAAACGCATTAAACTTGAGTTTACAAAGACTTGAAACTCACCGAGTGGTCTGGGGTGTTCACTGATATGCTCACATAAAAATCGCTGCAAAAGATGCTTTCCAACAGGTGTTTTACCATTCGTTGTAAAACTGTGGACCTATTTTTCCAAACGCCTTACACCCGTACATTCTTCCGTTGAGAGCTTGAATAATAGACACTCCAGCCCAGTTGGTGGCGATAATGCACCTTTGCCAATTGCAAGCAAACCACTTGTATTTCATTGAATACACAGAAGAAGCAGAAGATCGCTGTCTTATTTGAAAGCATTTGAAACAGCTAATAATGGGGCGATTTCAAAACCATCATCGTCCCATACAAATGTCTCGGAATCCATTTCCAAGTTGACACGGATAGCTTTGATCTTTTAAAAATGTGTGGATAGCGTAGCCTACGATATCGCGACTGCATAAGACTACAGAAAGAATACAAACAACCCCATTTCCGTTTCCGGCGGCGGAGTAATACCGTACCTCACAGAACATCCAATACAAGTCAATGGAGTTGGACAAAAACTACGATAAAACCTGTTGGAAAGCATCTTTTGCAGCGATTTTTGTGTGAGCTTATCAGTGAACACCCCAGACCACTCGGTGAGTTTCACATCTTTGTAAACTAAAGTTTAATGCGTTTTAGGAAGGATTGTTCCAGTGAACCTATGCAACCAATGTGGAGGTGGGGAGGGGGGTGCTACCACAGAAACCGAAAATTCTCGGGCCAGCAGCATGTGTCCAAATTTTAATCTTAACCGTTCTATTTCATCAGAAACGATCTTAAAACAGGGCTTTAAGTGTAAAATACCGAACTTGTTCTTTAATGTTACACAAAACATGTTCCCGTTTGCCATCTCAGAGTCAGACAGCTGCCTTTTAACAATCATTAGAAATGCTTTGAACAACTCAGTGAACGTCAGTGGAGAAAGGCATATAGTTCATCATAACATCGTAATATACATCATACATCTGCTATATTGCTAAATCTACCAGATTTTTCATATCAACAGAAAAATATACTGGGATAAACTGGCTTCTCTGGCGACTCCCCTGCTAATTAGCTGTTATTGATATGGTAAAGGCCGCCGACACTATGATGTGATTGGTTACAAGGTAGTTTGTGACGTCAGAAACACTAGCGATTTCAAACTGCGTTTTTGAGACTGTCTTTTGTTCACCACGTTTTAAGGAGAAAATACGGTAACGCTTTAGATTACAGCCCAGAAAGTACTGTGTAATTAAGACAAATTTACAGCGTAACCTTTGATAGTGTACCTATAAAGTACTTACATGTAAGTATAAGGGAACAATATGTAAAGTTTGGGGAATAAAGTGGTAACAACCAGGAGAATTTAAATAAATGTATACCGTAAGTATTATAGAACTAAGGGGTACTTATTCTACTATTATTGTCACGATCTCAGACTCCATGGCCGTTTCTCAATACCAAGTACGCAAACTTCGGACTTGCGTCCTTGGTAGTTCAGACTTGCCAAGTTCGACTCAGGAGAACGAACTCCCGAGGACGAGAGGACGCCAGTCCGGTTATTCTGCAAATGGAACAGTTGCGTTCTTGATCGCGTCACTCAGCACGCTCTGGCTACTCCGGTTATCTCTTTATGTATATTTTAGACAACAATAAAACGAAATATGGTATAAAATAAAACTCTTACTCTTTTCATCAACAATAAAACGAAATATGTAATAAAGCACCACTCTGGCTCTTTTCATTTAAAAAAATCTTAAACATATTAATGGCCACAAAAATGTGGTTCAGGCAACGCACATTGATTATCTTCACTGCATACATTTAAAACAACACGAAATATAAAACACAACCCTGCTTTTTGTTTTCATTTTAAAAATATGAAATATTTTTGGTCATTAAAACTAACATTTAACAAACAGAGACAGGGTTGTGTCATTTTATTTTATTATACATGTACATACAGTGAAGAGAATGTATAGTAAAATAATATATATAAAAAAGTTTTAATGATCACTAATATCCAGTATAAAAGTATAAGTAGCCTAATAGGTTTAAGAAGCTATACAATGAGAAATAAAGCAAACAATTCAGTCAAACATAAGTCAGCTCTCTAATAGGCTACAAAGTTAAAGTTAAATAGCCTAAATATATAAAGTTATGAAACTTCACTTTGCCCTCAGCCAAAACAATTTGCCATGGAGCAAACTATAGATTTATACACAAGACAAATTATATCTCATGTTTAACCACTAGACTAGAGACATCAGAACCAGCGGCAAACATCAGAAGGACTACCCGAGGAAAAGCTGTTCCAGTCGGGGTTAATGAGCGTTGAACTCCCGGTGATCGCCTGGATCTCACAACTATTTTTCAAATAGGCTCTATCTTTATAAATAAATCACAGATTTGAGCTTTAAACAACTACATTCTCCCCTGAAACACTATTCAAATTACATTTCGTGACACAATAACAGTAGTATTTTTATATTACGCGGGTTTTCTCCTCTGCTATTGACGCTTGCTGGTTGGTGCGAGATGCATTCTGGGATACCTGGCTGTCTCAAGTCAGCACAAGTCACCCTCGATGCATCCTCGGTAAAAGGGGCGGATCAAGAACACATCCGGGGATTTGAACTGGACTTGGCTAGATGTGAACTTGAATTGGAACAGTACTTGGGCAGCGACTGATGACGTTTCACAAGTCCACAAGAACACAAGTACAGACAAGAACGCATATTGAGAAACGGCCCATGACCTCCCTCTCTGGCCGCCAGAGGACGCCCTCACCCGAGTACTGACTTTCCCATGCATCATTCCTGGACTGATTCCACCCGCACCTTTTATCACTGATTACTCACACACCTGCATCTTGTTCCCTACCCTCATAAAAACCTCACTCACATAACAACCAGTGTGAAGTCTCGTATTCTATTGATCTTGCCTGTGCCTGACCTTTGTCCCCGTCGACTATTTTTCTAAATAAAGTGTTTTGAATGGACCTAACTGCTTCTGATGAATCATTACAATTATGATACAACAATCTTACATTTGGGAGGAATTCAGCGAGAACATAAAACAAATACCTTTTTGTAATAATGGTGTACCAATACATCTGTTATGTATAGGCTATGCATAATTGTCCATGTAGCTCCATGTAGCTCTCTCAGTCTTGGCTCCCCATCGCTAGCAGATGGGTCTGACCCAACAAAAATCAGACGCGAAAGATAAAGTCCGCTGTTTGACAGTGCGCGCGCGCTTCGGGCGTACGCGCTCAGAAAAAGTGCATCATGTCAGAACAGAAGGCCGGCAAAGCTTTAAAGTACGAGCAAATAATGAACTTTTGTGATTGCGAATAAGTGCAGTGTACTGTAAGTGTAACTCTACCGCTGCATTAACATGTGATGTGAATGTACGTCGAGTTTTACAGTTTTGGGACTTAAACCTTGTTTATACTTTTGCTGGCTCCGCAGCACAAGCCTCCGCTGCCTGCGCACACACCTCCCCAAACGGACGAGGCGTTTTTACTTGACTCGCTCGCCGTTGTATAATTCTTTGAAACGACAGGAGGCAACTGAGTAATAGCCCTCTAAACCACCAGGAATCAGCGGTGAGAAGAAGTAAGGTACACAGGTGAATGTTTATTTTAGTACACACCAAAACCACACTACAAAAGAATCGTGTAAAGCAGTAAACCTTGAGATTATTAGGCTACTTGTTACATTAGAACAAAATAAATGAATCTGAGAACATAGCCTATACAACTAAATTAAAGATAACTTATTTTCTAATTTCACTAAACATTTTCATTTAGTTTCGAGAACATTTTTTATAAAACATGGACCATAATTAAAAGGGCTTATGTCTGCTATTGTTGGCTCATTTTGTAAATGTAAGCAACTACTAGACTTACAAACTGGGTGCCGGTGTGATGAGACGTATATGCTCGGCCAGATTCGGCTCGAAGTCGTGCATCTAATGCGGAGCCGCGCGCGCAGTTACAGAATCTGCCGTGCACACACACACCGCCTGGCGAAATGGGCCATTGCGCTCCTTCGCGCTCGTGCAGACGCAGCGAGAATAAACCAAGTTTGAGGCGCCAGAACTGCAGCTGATAGAATGCGCGCTGTAACACGATATTACCATATTTATTCAAAAGCAGATCGTGATATCAAAAATCGTGATATCGCATAAGCACAAGTATAAAACGACTGTTATCACGTCTGAAAACAAACACAAAATATAGCTGCGAGCAGCGATTACGGGCCCAAGCCGGTGGCACCGCAACCCCGGTTCCTTTAGTTACCTAAAGGCACCAGGGTGGCGGTGCCGCCGGCTTTGGCCCTTCATCGCTGCTCGCAGCTATATTTTGTGTTTGTTTTCAGACGTGATAACAGTCGTTTTATACTTGTGCTTATGCGATATCACGATTTTTGATATCACGATCTGCTTTTGAATAAATATGGTAATATCGTGTTACAGCGCGCATTCTATCAGCTGCACGTCTGCCCGTCTTAACGTCTGCACGTCTTAACGTCTGCCCGTCTGGACGTCTGGAGCTATCTCCATTCAGCGTTTTTTTTTATCCAGCCAATGACACCGTTTCTGACGCCGCAGGCCATCCATAGTGCGCCGTAATCTGCGGCGCTTCTGTCTGACAAAGACAGCGTAAAAAGCGGCGTTTTGTATAATATTATAATCAGCCCCAGCCTTTTCTTCAAAGTTCAGCCCATCTAATGAAGTAGAGGGAAAGACGTAGTAGATTGTCGATCTGAATGGCGATCCGTCTTAAGGGTTCTGGTTTTCTATCGTTGTTAGGACTATGTTGTATAGCTACTCATTTCGTTTTCATATAGGCGGGCAAGCATTTTTTTATTATGATCTGAGAAACAGATTTCTCACCAAAACAATAAGATCCCGTATTATTACTGAAGTAGCTAGATAGTCCATCATACAAACTAGACCACAATCCTTTTGCATAGCCTGCTACGTATTGCCTAGGCCTACTTCATAAAAATGAGTAACAAAAACGTTTCAATTCCTCCAACAACACAATGATAAAAACAATACATACCAAATAGCAATAAAATATGAAGCCTACATATGTAGGCTGCACAATTTATCGAAATTATCGAAATATCGCAAATGTATTTCGCAATATGCATATCGCAACGGCTTGCAATAACTGGTCATGAGCAAAAGACAAGAGAAAATCACTCGCTGCTCTTGGCTGAATAACTTTTGTAGCTTTAATAAGAATCAGTATAGGCCTATATTTAATTGATACAGTGAAAACTAATGTGTGTGTTTTTTTTTTATTTTTTTATTTTTTTTTTACATTTGATTCAGTTTCTGTTATCGCATTTATAAAGATAATATATCGCATTTTTCTTCAATATCGTGCAGCCCCAATCTGTAGCATATAGTCATTTATAAATATAATAATGTTTCAACGTTTCGTTCCCTTTCGTTGTCACTCCGAGTTACGTCGGATGACGACGAATGGGGTTTCGCTTAGAAAGCCTATCAGCTTCGAGTATTACAAAACGAGCCTATGGCAAAGAAATGCCATGGGTCTGCGGAATTTGCATGACGTAACTCCGCCCCACCTCGTGGGTATAAAAGGAGGAAGTCCGCAACAGCAGTTTATGTTTTCGCTTCGGAGCCAAGTTTATTCTTCTCTCCACAAGCCATCTCTGAATTGTCAGCTTCACGAACGAGTGCCTCGAGTGTTGGTGTGACGGCGATCTACGGCAAGAGCGTGCTTCCTGCTGATCTGCTGCAGTGATTTGCCAGTCGGCGCGTTTCTCCCCGTGCGCTTCAACACTTGAGTTTTCTCACTAAAAGAGCTTACACGCGGCACGTCTTTTTAAAGATGCCTCGCCCGTGTACTTCTGGTTGCGGCAGATTGGTATCGGACTCTGATGGGCACGAGCGTTGCATAGTATGTTTGGGCATTGATCATGCTAGAGCAGCGCTCGTGGATGACTCATGTTTTCTCTGTGGGAACATGACCATCGCATCATTACGGTCGAGACTCGGTGAACTCGCAAGAGTGAGAGTCCCCTCATCCACCCCCCGCCCTGCGGCTGGTGGCCAGGGTGACCTGAGGGTGACGGTCTGGAACAAGGCGCCGACTATGTGTCCGCGACCCCAGCCCCCCTCTTCAATGACGGTGCCCGCTAGTGAACTGCCGATTCCCGCGGGTCTACCCTCTGGTGGCCCGCGTGTTTCGGTTGAAGCTACAGAGGATGATGCCATGTCTGTTGCTGCATCACTAGGTGGGTTTGATTCTTCTGGAAGTGAGGGCTCGTCACAGCTGCCACCTTCCAGTGTGCATACGGCTGTGCTCGAGTCTGATCCGGAGATGACGGCCATGCTTTCCCGGGCAGCTGCGAGCATCGGGCTTGAGTGGAGGCCTCCACCCTGTCCTGAGCGCTCGCGGCTGGACGATTGGTTTTTGGGTAAGGCCGCCGACCCTCGTCCTCGGCAAACCCCAATACCTTTCTTCCCGGATGTGCATGATGAGATCTCGAAGTCCTGTAAGACCCCGTTGTCTTCCCGTGACCGCTCGTTGGTCTCATCCGCCTTTCCTCCCCTCGATGATGCTGCCGCCCGTGGGTACACTAGGCTCCCCCCGGTTGAACGCTCTGTTGCCATGCAACTGTGTCCTCAGAGTGCTTCTTCTCGTGGCGGCCTAAGCACCCATCCAAAGCCTGTAGATTTTCGTCGACCTTGGTGGCGAAGTCTTACAGAGCGGCGGGACAGGCGGCTGCGTCACTGCATGCTGGTCTACCAGGCACTGCATGGCCACTCTGCAGGTCTACCAGGCCCAGATGCTCAGAGACATGCACGAGGGTAGGACAGACCCAGGGCTCTTCAATGAGCTGCGCGCCGCGACCGACCTTGCTCTCCGGGCGACGAAGGTTACCGCGCGCTCCCTGGGTCTGGTGATGTCCACAGCCGTGGTCCAGGAGAGACATCTCTGGCTGAACCTGGCTGACATGCGGGACGCGGAGCGGACCCGTCTGCTTAACGCCCCCTTGTCCCAGGCCGGCCTCTTCGGCGGTGCGGTTGAAGACTTTGCCCAACAGTTTTCAACCGCCCAGAAACAGACCGAGGCCATAAAACACATTCTGCCCCGCCGGCCAGCTGCTGCCTCCACCCAGCCGACCGGGCAGACGCCTCGTCCTGTTTCCCGCCGAGGGCGCCCTCCTGCGGCTCCCGCCCCTCCCGCCCGGCCCACGCAGCAGCCTCCACCCCGGGCCGGTCGCGGAGGAAGCCGTACGAAGGCGCCACAGCCCTCTCCCGCCCCGCCCTCCGCTAAACGCCGGGCCAAGCGGCGCTCCTGAGACGGGCTGCTCAGGGAAGATGGTCGTTTTTCAGGAGATGGTAGCAGGACCACTCCTTCCCCCGGTGGAGGGCCGGGGGAGAATCTTTTGTTCTCCGCTCCCCGCTGCTCACCCACGGGTGGGCAGCACCCTAAAGTGGTTAAAGACGGAAACGACCCTCTCTTCCCTGAGCTCACAGAGTTCTCGGGCGACACAGAGCGCTGCCCACAAGCCGTGCTCTCCTCGCCCCCCTCTGTCCCAGAGGCGGTTGACAAGGCGTGCCGTCCACGGACCGCGTCGCCCCTGTCCCCCTCTGTCGCCAGACCCCTGGCAGAGCAGGCCCCCGCGGGACGACCAGCCTGGTCCTCCCCTGGCCCCCTCTGTCAGGGCGCGGTTGCTAACTGTGCCCCCACACCGGGCCGCTATGCCGTCCACGTCTGGGCCAGTTACTCCGCTTCGCTGCCCCTCCGGGGGGACGCCTGTCGTCCGCTTGATCCCGCTGGTTCAGTTCCTGGGAGCCTGGTTAGAGCTTCCCCGTCTGTCCCGCTGGATCGCGCGCTCCATCAGGCTCGGCTATGCGATTCAGTTCGCACGGTCTCCTCCCCGCTTCAGGGGAGTCCGCTCCACTTTGGTCGGTGGCAATGCCCCTATCATGAGAGCAGAGATTGCCACCCTGCTGGCGAAGGGTGCAATCGAGACTGTCCCTCCAGCCGAGATGAGGTCCGGGTTCTACAGCCCCTACTTCATTGTCCCCAAGAAAACCGGTGGGTTACGGCCAATCCTGGACTTGCGCGTGCTGAACCGCTCCCTTCACAGGCTGCCGTTCAAGATGCTCTCCGCCAAACGCGTTCTCGAATGCGCCCCAGGATTGGTTTGCAGCGATCGACCTGAAGGACGCCTACTTTCATGTCTCCATTCTTCCTCGACACAGACCGTTCCTACAGTTTGCTTTCGAGGGGCAGGCATACCAGTACGCGGTTCTCCCTTTCGGGCTAGCCCTGTCTCCTCGCACCTTCACGAAGGTCGTCGAGGCTGCCCTTGTTCCCCTTCGGGAACACGGGGTTCGCATCCTGAGTTATATCGACGATTGGCTGATCCTAGCTCACTCTCGAGATCAGGTTTGCGAACACAGGGACCTAGTGCTCCGGCACCTAGCTCGTCTGGGCCTTCGGGTCAACTGGGAGAAGAGCAAACTTTGCCCCGTGCAGAGGATCTCTTTTCTCGGTATGGACATCGACTCGGTCGCCATGTCCGCGCAGCTTACGAGCGAGCGCGCGCAGTCACTGCTGACTTGCTTGAGACATCTCAGGAGCAAGAATGCGGTTCCACTGAAACATTTTCAGAGACTCCTGGGGCATATGGCATCTGCAGCCGCGGTCAAGCCGCTCGGATTGCTTCATATGAGACCGCTTCAGCTTTGGCTTCGCGACCGAGTCCCGAGGTGGGCATGGCATCAAGGCACGCTCCGGGTACCAGTTACTCCGACCTGCCGTCAGTTTCTCACCCCATGGTCGAACCTCAGTTTTCTCAGGGCGGGTGTCCCCCTGGAACGAGCTTCCCGGCATGTTGTGGTCTCCACGGATGCCTCCACCACGGGCTGGGGCGCCATGTGCAATGGACATGCTGCTGCGGGCTCCTGGACAGGACCCCAGCGGCTATGGCATGTCAATTGCCTCGAGTTGTTGGCAGTACGCCTTGCCCTGCACCGCTTCCGGGCGTTGCTCAGGGGTCAACACGTACTAGTCCGCTCAGACAATACCGCTACTGTAGCGTACATCAACCATCAAGGTGGTCTACGCTCCCGCCGTATGTCACAACTCGCCCGCCACCTCCTTCTATGGAGTCAGAAGCATCTGAGGTCGCTTCGAGCCATTTTCATTCCCGGAGCCCTGAACTGTGCAGCCGACGAGCTCTCACGGCTTCAGCCCCTCCCTGGAGAATGGCGACTCCATCCCCAGTCGGTTCAGCTGATTTGGGACCAGTTCGGGGACGCACACATAGATCTGTTTGCCTCTCACGACTCGACCCATTGCGCCCTGTATTTTTCCCTGACCGAGGGCACGCTCGGCACGGATGCACTGGCGCACAGCTGGCCACCGGGCCGCAAATATGCGTTTCCCCCAGTGAGCCTTCTTGCGCAGACCTTGCGCAAGGTCAGGGAGGACGAGGAGCAGGTAATTTTGGTCGCGCCGTATTGGCCCGGCCGGACCTGGTTCCCCGAACTTGCACTCCTCGCGACAGCACCTCCCTGGCCCATTCCTCTGAGGAAGGACCTTCTTTCTCAGGGACGGGGCACCCTGTGGCACCCTCGCCCCGATCTCTGGAGCCTCCACGTGTGGCTCCTGGACGGCTCGAGGTAGGTTTGAGTACCCTTCCACCAGCGGTAGCGGCTACCATCACTTCCGCTAGAGCGTCGTCCACAAGACACGTCTACGCGTTGAAGTGGAACCTCTTCGTCGTCTGGTGCTCTTCTCACCGAGAAGACCCCCGGAGATGCTCGATCAGCGTTGTGCTTTCCTTCCTTCAGCAGGGGTTGGAGCGAAGGCTGTCTCCCTCCACCCTTAAGGTCTATGTTGCCGCCATTGCCGCACACCATGACCTAGTCGAAGGTAAGTCGGTAGGGAAGCACGACCTGGTCATCAGGTTCCTGAGAGGAACGAGGAGGCTAAATCCTCCTCGCCCTCCTCTCGTTCCCTCTTGGGACCTCTCAGTGGTTCTAACTGCCCTAAAGAGTGCTCCCTTTGAGCCCCTGCAGTCAGTCGAGCTTAAGTTCCTGTCAATGAAGACAGCGCTCCTGGTTGCACTGGCCTCCATCAAGAGGGTAGGGGACCTGCACGCATTCTCCGTCGACGAAGCGTGCCTGGAATTCGGACCGGCTTTCTCTCACGTGATCCTGAGACCCCGGCCCGGATATGTGCCCAAGGTTCCTACCACTCCCTTTCGGGACCAGGTGGTGAACCTGCAAGCGCTGCCCCCGGAGGAGGCAGACCCATACTTGGCACTGCTCTGTCCAGTACGCGCTCTTCGCGCCTATGTAGACAGGACGCGGTGTTTCAGGACCTCAGACCAGCTCTTTGTCTGTTATGGTGGGAAGCTGAAGGGAAAGGCTCTCTCCAAGCAAAGGTTGTCTCACTGGATAGTGGACGCCATTGCCTTGGCTTACCAGCAGCAAGGTCGACCGTGCCCCCTTGGTGTGACGGCCCACTCCACCCGGAGTGTGGCATCCTCTTGGGCTCTAGCGCATGGCGC
The DNA here is from genome assembly GCA_026230005.1 of Gila orcuttii. Lineage (NCBI taxonomy): Eukaryota > Metazoa > Chordata > Actinopteri > Cypriniformes > Leuciscidae > Gila > Gila orcuttii. Next base: position 36,797,102 of record JAPDVR010000002.1, read on the forward strand.
CTCGCTAACAGACATCTGCAGAGCTGCAGGCTGGGCGACACCTAACACATTCGCCAGATTCTATAATCTCCGAGTGGAGCCAGTGTCCTCTCATGTACTCGCTTCAACTAGCTAGTACCGGACCCGCTCAGGTGTCTTCGCTTGCTCGCCATTCCACTCCACGGACTGGATACGTGCGATATTCTCCTCAGGTGAGCTTCCCCGAAAGCCCTGAGTTCCTCCAGCACTCCTGACGTCGGCGCCAGTGTCTATTGCCTGCGCGTCGGCTAGGTGCCTCCCGTGTGCATGGTCCCTCCCCTGAGCGACCCCCACATGTGTATTTCCACTGTAAGCCTCTCTGAGCATGTGTCTTTCCCTTGGCAAGCCACCTTGCCACCCCTGGGGTTGAAATATTCCACCTGCGGCTGGACACCCCAGTGTTCTCCATATGTTTCCTTCGGGTCATATGTGTATTCTCTAAGTCCCCCCCCTCTGGGTTGGCATTAATTGCATACTTCCCCTAGCTTGGGATATGCTTCCCAGTGTACCTTGGTATTCCTGTGTTAAATGGAGTCCTTCGTCCAGTCTATGACAGGGATCTCGATTTACGCAGGGCACTGGAAGACAGCTGAGAAGGTGGCGTGATTAGACTGGTAACCCCATTCGTCATCATCCGACGTAACTCGGAGTGACAACGAAAGGGAACGTCTCGGTTACGTATGTAACCCTCGTTCCCTTTCGAAGGGAACTCAACAATACGTCAACGACGTTATGGGGAACGCCTCAGGCGTGACAGGTGTCTGAAATCACTATCAAATCACGTCAATCATATTGACCGGCGACAGCCCGTGAATCATTAGCGTGAATGATTAACGTGCGACCTGGAAGTATAAAGGGGCGCCTTGCACACATGACAAATCATCTCATCGTCTTCAGGGACTGTCTGTTTGAAAACGCTACTCAATGAAACGGTAAGAAAATTAAATGTACAGCACACGAGTGTGCTTTTCCTGCCTGGGAGAAGAGCGCGCACGGGAGATTCTCGAGGGAATCCTCTGTGTGAACTGTGAGCGTTTTTCTTTTAAAACGCTCGCTCTCGTCTGGCCCTCTTCTCGAGTGAAGGGGGTTCAACGTCTGGTTCTCGTGGTCCCGCTCGTGCCGAGGCAGAGCGGCGACTTGCATCATGGGCTTCCAGATAGAGCTCGTCGATCATCTTGAGAGTGCTGTAAACCTCTCAGATGATTCGACGGCTGACGAGGGCGAAGCAGGTGCTCTTGCTGCTCTTCAGGACGAGCAGGAGATGGCTGAGGAGGTTTATAATCAGGTAAATCCTGAACCCTCTCAGCCACCCTGCCCCGTGTATGCAGGTCTGGTGGATGTTGTGGAGCGCGCCGCCAACAGGCTGTAGCTGCCATGGCAACGCACTAGAGGAGAGACCGCTCGCGGTAGGCTCGGCGATCGGTTTCTCCCCGGCCATACACCACCAGCTCAGGTGAGCCTAATCCATTCCTTCCTGATCTTCACACAGAGATCTAGAGGGCATGGAAGAGCCCATTCTCTGCCAGTATTCACTGACATCAGCGGGTTAATTTCGCTGATGTTGAGGGGATCGCAGAGCATGGGTATGTGTCGATGCCGCCCATTTGACGAGTCGTTTGCGAACTATCTCATGTCTGGGCAGGCGTCGACACTGAGAGCTCCATTTCTGCCATCCAAACCGCTAGAGACAACAGCGCGTTTGAATGGCAGAGCATACACGGCAGCAGTTCAGGCTGTGACTCCCGCTAGAAGAGGGATCTGAGGGAGGTTATCCAGCACAAGCGCATACAGCGTCGCTGATGGATAATCTCCCCGGAGGGCTTCATTAAAAAGAGAAATCCAGCCCTCTCCTCTCTTCTGACTCCCCAGACGTGCATTACATCAGGCCTGGCGCTGGGCCTATGATAAGAACGATGTTCCGATGGCCCGCCTAGGCTTGGTTAGTAGAAACGCCTCTTTCAGGCATGTAAAGTGGTGGACCCTAGGTTCATAAAGAACTATCTGGCGAGTCTTCACTCCGCACGCCGCAGGTGAGCTGTCTGGTCTTTTCAAGAGTCAATTTTGTGAATTAAAATTCCGAAATGTATCTCTCTACAGACCTCGTTCCCTGTATAGAGCTATGGGGTCATGTCATTTGCTATGTCATCAGGTAATAAGGTAAGAGAAGTTTCCTGGATTATTAGGGCCCTGAAGTTCCCCATTAGGTGGCCAGAACGATAACTATGTTAGCCTTCGGGCTGTTAGCCACCTCAGGGTAGAGTAGTTGGTCTCTCTCTTAGAATTTTTTACTTAGAGTGTTGACTGACGCTAGAGCTTCAGATAGATCTTATGTCCGGCCCACGGGTCCGTTTGACTTCTTCCTGAGTATTTCGCCCCTTGAGCTCTGTTTGGGTTTTCATTAGGCTGAGCGATCATGCAGCCCTTTGTATGGAATAATACAGACTATATTCTTTAGTAAGGCTGTGGCTCCTCCGAGCCCTCAGATAGATCTATGCCTGCAGGCTGGCCCTCACCAGGGCCGCCTCTGTAGCTGGCCTAGGCTGTGCCAGGGATAATAGAAGTGCTCTGCTAAAATTTAGCATTGCTTCCTCTGAACCTTCACTTTGTGAATGTAGGTTTCTAGCATCCCTGTATAAACAGCCTCCTCCCATGGGAGTCGTTAGGCCAAGGCCCGCCCCCTTCTCTGCATTCTGGGGTGACTAGAGTAATGCAGCATGGTGCAGAGGATGGTTTGTAAGGACATGGTAGGCCTCAAACAGGCCTCCGTGGTATATATGTCTTTATTGAGCAGGGTTAGGCCGTCTTTCGCTTCACGAAGAAGACTGGGTTTCCTGCCCGACCCTGCCATGCAGAACTGGCCTACGGATTTAGGCCGCCAGTTTAGGCTTCACTCACCTCGCTGAGCTACTGCTCGAGCGCTAGGTTGTAGGTGGATGGCTTTCATTCAAGCCCCACTCCCCTAGGTTGGGCACAGATAAGTTTCTGTCACCCCTAGAGCCGCTGGCAGGCCCGGACCCTGGTAACCTCAGGGTGAGGTGTGAGTATCCCCCTGTGATACAGGGTAGGTCTGAGCACTTCACTCCCAGTTCTGTTTATCCTACCTCGCACCACTATGGCTCGGGTCGAGTATGAAGTAAGCTTCACTTCTTCTTTGGTCGAAGTACGCTCCCCTGAAGCCAGAGCATTGCCCTGAGCTGACGCCCATGCATAGATGGTAGGCCCCTGACTAATGGGGCCTCCGTTGAGGCAGAGTGGCGTATGTTGTACTCCCCTTGTTTTAAGGGTGCTAGCTTTTTTGCGGAGTACACTGCCATGGGCAATGTAATTAGGCACCAGGATGCTGTAGGCGCTGCGTAAACAGCTTTGCTGCCAACGAAGGCTGCGCCATTAGGTAGTAGGCCTCAGCAGGCCTCCTTGATTGGACAGCCCCCTAGAGGGCACTGTAGGCCAGCTCACTTTACGTGGTTGGCCTTGGTGGTTCGGGCAGTTGACTCACTGATGGGTAGTAGGCCTTAAACAGGCCTCCTCGGAGGTGAGTCCCAACATTGTGGGACATACCTTATAGCGCTACTGGAAGCCCATTAGTAAATTATGCTTGTGTAGTATGGTTCCCAACAGTGTACTTTATAGCAGAATATGACTTGCTATTAGCTAGTAGGCCCGACCAGGCCTCCCTGATAGGCGAGTCCCCAGCTGGCTGGCCTTAGCAGGCCACCTTATACTATCACCCGGACTCAGGGCTCAAAGCTAACAGTGGTTATCAGGTAGTAGGCCACTCAGGCCTCCCTGAAGGTGAATTCCCACTTAAGATGGTTATCAGGTAGTAGGCCTCAGCCGGCCGCCCTGAAGGCGAATTCCCACTTAAGTTGGCTATCAGGTAGTAGGCCTCTCTGGGCCTCCCTGAAGGTGAGCTCCCAAATATTGTGGCTGTCAGGTAGTAGGCCGCTCTGGGCCTCCCTGAATGTGAGCGCCCAAATATTTTGGGTGTCAGGTAGTAGGCCTCACCAGGCCTCCCTGAAGGTGAGTTCCCACATGCTGTGATTATCAGGTAGTAGGCTCCTCCAGGCCTCCTTGAATGAGTACGGTCAGGTAGTAGGCCTCACCAGGCCTCCCTGAAGGTGAGCTCCCCACATACTGTGGTTGTAAGGTAGCAGGCCTCACCGGGCCTCCCTGAAGGTGAGTTCCCACGTACTGTGGTTATCAGGTAGTAGGCCTCTCTTGGCCTCTCTGAAGGTGAGCACCCCACATACTGTGGTTATCAGGTAGTAGGCCTCTCTGGGCCTCCCTGAAGGTGAGCACCCCACTTACTGTGGTTATCAGGTAGTAGGCCTCACGGGCCTCTCTGAAGGTGAATTCCCACTTACGTTGGCTATCAGGTAGTAGGCCTCTCCGGGCCTCCCTGTAACGTTCCCTAGTGGTGCTGGGTTTATGAAGCTAGTGGTCTCTTGCTATCAGTTTCAGCTAGCCTTAATAGGCAGCTGCTGAAGGCGAGCTTGCGCCCTGGCTCGCTAAAGTGTTCATTCTCTGCTATTGGTTCCCTCCCGGAACTTTTTCTGCCTACAGCCTGGTTTGCCTACCAGGCAGACCTGTGCTCCCCTCACCGAGGGTCTCTATGAGCATGCGGCTTCCTGAGTCTGGTCAGACGGTCGTAGGCCTCTCGTGAGGCCTCCCAGTTAGATCAGCCCTTAGGCCTTCACAGGCCTCCTCAGTGTTTGAAACACAGACACTGGGTTGATCCGTGGATCGAGTAGAGAAACTCCCCTCGCTAGCAAGGGTTGGAAAGCACTATGCTGAGTCATACTCTCCGGGATATCCCGTCTCTGAGATCCGGGCCGAGTGGTTCACTGCCAGCTTCGCAGTCCCTCGGGTTGGATGCCTTTCTTAAGGCTTTGTTGTCCAGAGGCTCTGTCTTCAGACAGACAGGATTTGGCCAGACTAGTGTCTATGTACTGACGCCAGGTCAGGCCGTCCTGGTGGCATTTCGGGGTGAGTACGTTCCCCTGAATAGTGACTGGCTGGGGTTCCTTCGGGTTCCCTAGCCACATTCCCTAGAAGGGACCCCTTCTAATCGGAAGCTGTGGTTCCAGGCCCGGAGCCGGCCCAGGTAGACCTTTTTATTTAACCATGTTTATGAAGGTTTTTCTGTGAGGCTGTAGCTTGGGCTATGACCGTAGGGAATGCTGTCACTGACAGCCCAGTGTGACCTGAGGGTGAGTGGTTCTAGCGTTTCATTTGAAGTTGCTGGTTCTGACAGTTGTCACTGCCACTTGGCATGCACTCCCCTTAGCATGGCGGAGTTGGTATATCGTTCCCCATAACGTCGTTGACGTATTGTTGAGTTCCCTTCGAAAGGGAACGTCTCAGGTTACGACTGTAACCTATGTTCCCTGAGAACAGGGAACGAGACAATACGTCTCCCTGCCATGCCTCGGGGCTTGCCTACCGTACAGTCCCTTCAGACGATAAGGTGATTTGTCATGTGTGCAAGGCGCCCCTTTATACTTCCAGGTCGCACGTTAATCATTCACGCTAATGATTCACGGGCTGTCGCCGGTCAATATGATTGACGTGATTTGATAGTGATTTCAGACACCTGTCACGCCTGAGGCGTTCCCCATAACGTCGTTGACGTATTGTCTCGTTCCCTGTTCTCAGGGAACATAGGTTACAGTCGTAACCTGAGACGTTCCCTGAGTAGGGAACGGAGACGTTACGTCTGCCTGCCACTTTCCGCTGTACCGCGGGGATCGCCTGAGCTCAGTCTTGGCTCCTCAGCGAAGAAACATAAACTGCTGTTGCGGACTTCCTCCTTTTATACCCACGAGGTGGGGCGGAGTTACGTCATGCAAATTCCGCAGACCCATGGCATTTCTTTGCCATAGGCTCGTTTTGTAATACTCGAAGCTGATAGGCTTTCTAAGCGAAACCCCATTCGTCGTCATCCGACGTAACGTCTCCGTTCCCTACTCAGGGAACGAGGGTTACATACGTAACCGAGACGTTTTGTGTAATAAAGCATATAGCCTATTAATTTTCTGACAGGCGGAGGGTGAACCAAGACGCGCTTCCCATTTAAAAACAAGTTTTAAGTTACTTTTCACCGTGACTGTCTGCTCAATATCCGCTCTTTGCCAGTTTCACATTTGTTTAAATATTATAATAGGCTTTTGTTATTTTATTTCATTTATGTTGATTATGAACAGTGAACAGCATGAGTAAGAGCAACATCATATGACGGGAGACATGAAGTGGGTCAGACATGATTTTGACCACTTCATTAAGTTTTGTTTTGTAGAAAGACTTTCTTTAACTCTGATGGACGGTGGGGTCCACTGGACCCCAAATGACTTTTGCTTGAATTAATAAAAATGTTCTCTTTTTCCAAATGGTATGAAACTTCCTACGGCTCTCAACACTTCCTAGATCTACAAAAAAAAAAAATTTAAAATGGAACATTATCTGTTTTTATGTAGGCGTGACAAAAATAGTCACACTCGTGGTCTTCGGGGTCCATTGGACCCCAAAAAATGCAATTTAATTTTGTAACAGAACAAAATTTTTTTTTTTTTTTTACAAATATAAATTTACTTTATTTATTAATGTTTTTACTCAACATTTGTGCAGTTTTTGGAGGATTTATTATATCTTTTAAATATCTATAAATAAATAAATACATATTTATTTATCGTTGGACTCAAAATAGACAAAATTCATCCTCAAAATCAGAAACAACGCAGAACATAACGCAAATCTTTTTTTTTTACAATTTTTTTTTTACTGCTTTATTTGCTAATTTGTTATTGTAGTTCAGTTGAAATAAATGATAAAATCCAAAGACTCCAACATTTATTTTTGTAACATGTTGTTCAGGTTTGATTATAATCATACTGTAACATTATTGAAAAACTGTTGTTTTTTTCAGTACAAAAAAAATGCTAAACTTTGACAAAAAGTATTTTATTTTTGTTATAATTGTGTTTTAAAATTTTTATATATGAATCCAACTGAATCCAACTGAATCCAACTTTAGAAACTTTAGAATCTTTCAGTAATTCAAATAGCATATAGGCCTTATGGAGCTCTATAGCCATCTAGTGGTTAAAGTGATTTATTACAAATTTTAACCTGTATTTTCAAAAAAAATGGGCAAAAATCTTACATTAAACCTTGTAAAATTATCCATGGTATCCCCAGGAATGAAATTTTGAAATCTGGGTTTTTAATAAATTTAATTTAACGTAAAATGCTGTTTTTTTGTAAAAATCCTATTTAAATAAATATTTATTTATTTATTTATAGAAATTAAAAATAAATCATAAATCCTCCAAAAACTGCACAAATGTTGAGTAAAAACATTAATAAACAGAGAAAAATTATATTTGTTAGAAAAAAAAATATTGTTCTGTTACAAAATTAAATTTTATTGTCTGGGGTCGAATAGACCCCGAAGACCACAAGTGTGATTTTTTTTTTAAGACCATCAGAGAGAGTGAAGAGCTGACTGAAAAGATGATGACGGAATATTTTGTGTAAAAGTGCCTTTACTTTCACTTTTATATTAGCAATTTAAAAGCCTCCGCTGGTGTCACACGTCGATTAACCAGTGGGAAAATATCCTCACAGCCACATACCTAATATATTTACCTAATATATTTATATATAAATACAATAGCCATACCTGATAAAAAGTTGTATCTACTATGTTTATATCATTTTGGACACAAGAGGGAAGTATAGCCCTATGTATGATTTTTTTTGTTTAACCAAATAGCACTAAATAGCCTGTTTTAAACTTTTTCATACAACTTGAATTGAAAAAATAGAATAAAATTAGTTTAGTTCTAATATTTGTATAATTTTATATAAAAATAAATGGTGTATAATTACATTTTTAGAAGATATGAGACATTTCCTGATTCTTTTTTTGACATAATCCCTCGCCATAGCAAAACCGTTTGAGATATTCAATATCCGTTAACAATTTAGCATCTTTAATGTATTTTCATCATGTTGAAAAAGTTTGGTTGGAATAAAATAAACCACTTAAGAGGAGTGAGTAAAAATGTAGAGGCTGGTTTTGCAAAACATCCACATTCAGACCAAAATAGCCGACTTCCTGTTGGGCTGGCTTAAAGTCGTTTGGCCCGATGAGATCTATATGTGTACCGAGTTTCATATTATTACATGCAAGTGTGTTTGATTTATGGACCAAATTTTCAGACCAAGTTTATGGACCAAGTTAATTTAATTAATAAACTAATTATATAAAACTATTGTCAATGCACTACAATTAAACTGGTTATATGCCTTTACTTTATAAAAAAAACTTATTTAAAAAATACAAGGTTTAAGACATTTATTTTCTTTTTTAATGCAGGCCAAACCACACAGCAGTGAAATGGTTAATCTAGCCCCCCTCCCCCTACACACACATACACACACACAGGCACAGACACAGAGACGTAGGCTCAGAGAGAAATGACCACATTCAAACCAAAATATCTGACTTTCTGTTGGTCCGAGCTAATGACTGTAAATTAGAAAGTTATCTGGCTTGATGAGTACAATATACGTACTGAGTTTTGTTACTATAGATAAAACTAACCCCCCATTTTTGACTAAAGGTGGCGCTACTGAGCCCTCACCACGCCCGTTTCTGAAACTTTGCACATGTCTACTGGCTAATAAATGTGATGTGTCTGTCGAGTTTCATGCAATTTCAAGCATGCTAAGAGTCTCAAAAGCATCAAACAAGAATATTAAAGTTTGATTTGTTGCCACAGCAACAGTATCTAAGATATCAATAATCCTTTCACAGGCCTACATCTGGCGTGTGTTTACATTATACACATAAAGTTTGAAGCAAATCGGGTAAAATTAGAGGGTGATTTCAAAGCATTTTGAAAGTGACACACTTCCTGCTGCCAGTTGGTGGCGCTATAACTTTGACTCACAATAGTCACATCCATGTGATCAGCCTCTTACAACGAACACACCGCTGAAGTTTCATCAAGATCAGTTAATGTGTGCTGAAGTTATAACACACTTTCTGTTTCACGTTTCTCGCCATAATTTCGTTTCCTCGCCACGGCCAAACCGTTCGAGATATCAAAAATCCCCTGGCAATTTTTCATCCTCAATGTCTTGACTTCACGCTGACCGAGTTTCGTGGCATCTCGATCAATTCTCTAGGAGGAGTACTTTAAATTCCATTGCATGCGTTTTCCAAACAACCCTAAATAGCCGACTTCCTGTTGGGCTGGCGTAAAACTTAGAGCACGAAAGTTGTTCACCCCGATGAGATCTATAAGTGTACCGAGTTTCATATTATTACATGCAACCTTTATGGACCAAGTTTTCAGACCCCATTCCAGGGGGCGCTGTTGAGCCCCCCTGCAACGCCTGGGTACTAGCTTCAGCCCGGCTCTGATGGCCGCGGGTTCTGAACCGTGTGCAAAGTTTCAAGAGTTTTCGAGCACGTTAAGGGTCCCAAAAGTGCCAAAAAGGTAGTAAAATAATAATTTTCCTAATTTTCCTAAGGAAAACAATAGGGCCTTCGCCTTTTCAAGGCTTGGGCCCTAATAATCCTTAGGAAAACAATAGGGCCTTCGCCTTTTCAAGGCTTGGGCCCTAAATATAGCTGCGAGCAGCGATTACGGGCCCAAGCCGGTGGCGGTACCGCCGCCTTTGGCCCTTCATCGCTGCTCCCCAGTCAGCAAACAAATTTGGCCCAGATTTGGCATGTGTCTGGCACAGCTGGCATTCATCCGGCACTGGCATACAGCATGTGGGCCAAACATGGCCCGGGTTTGGCAGAGATGGCACTGGATTTAAGACGGCACCCAAGACATGGGCCAGATGTCAAATGGAGTATTTGGCCCAGATGTCAAATACAGATATGTGGGCCATATATGTATGGCCGATCTTGAGCCACATTTAAAATCCTTTTCAAATATTTTTTATTAAAATCCCAATGTTTTCCCATACAGAAAGGTAATATATTCACATGTATATGAAACACTGTAAAATATATTGAAATACATTTTGAAAATATATTTTTAAAATGCATAACATAAAGCTGTTGCTTACTTAATTATGTGTGTTTATATATAAAATTATATTCATGCCTCATATATGACAGGCGATGATATTATATATATTGTAGAATAGTATATCCATACACTGTAGCCAAAGTCCTGTACACCAGGGGCCTCATGTATCAATCTTGCCTACGCTCAAAAACTTTGCGTACGCCAGCTTTCACGCTCACGGTCGGATGTACTAACAGTGAAATTAACGTGAGAATGTGCGTTCCTCCACGCCAATTTCATGTCTGGCGTACGTACATTTCTCATAGTTTTTGTTCTTCGGCGACTCTTACAGGCAATGAAGTTAAGTTGCAAACATTACACAACGAATTGTTCTGCACGCATATTCTCTTTGTACATCCCAATTAACGTAAAAATGAGCGCACATGCAGAGCACAACGCCCCACCCAGTCTCCTCCCTTAATTAAATACATTTAAATATGGTAATAAGTCCACTTTGGCAAAAGAAAGGAGTAAGAAAATGGCTAAAGCAAGCGGCAAGAAGCGAAACTTTACAGAAAGTGAATCGGAGGTGCTACTATCGGAGGTAGAAACGAGGAAAAAAAAATTTGGAACTTTGTCCTCCGGAATTAATAACAAAAGGAAAAAATATGAGTGGGAGAGTTTGGCTGATGCCGTCAATGCGGTGGGATCTGAAAGTCGCACTGTAAATGACCTTAAAAAAATGGTCTGATATAAAGGTGGACGTTAAATGGAGAACTGCTGCGCACCGACAAAGTGTGGGCAGAACAAGCAGTGGTAAAGGGGTCAGAGAATTGCCTCAATTATGGGTGACACTTTACTCTCTTGAGTAGTATCCAATGCTGTGGGAGACTCGGATTTACTACAGGACTGCCACGAAGGTAACCAATATTATCTGCACATTTATTGAATGGAAATGTTTCCGATTCACATATGCAAATTCTTCTTCAGATGGCGCCTTTTTAGCAATGCGTGTGCAGTCGATCGCTCCGATTACATTAGGAAAACCGGCTATCGCTGCAAATTGCGTTTTAATTTTTGGCTGGTCAACTGCATTATATGGGAATATCATATGCTTTTATATGTTCTTACTTAATTTCATAATTGATAGAATATTCCCATAAGGCTCGTGTGACAATATATGTAAATTATTTTATAAATTGCAAATTAATAGCAATGCATCCCACAGGTGGTAGTGCGATAGTGTCCGCGCCCGCGCCTCCACAGCCACACAAACACTTGGATATGCGTCAAAATCTTGTGTTATTTATGATAATCTTAGCCCTGTATTATTATTGTCTAACCATTTATTATGACTGACATTTGACGAAATGCTTTGTTCCTTTTTTTGATAAAAGCGCTTCTCAATATGTAGCCTAAATGTAGGCTAATAATAATAATGATAATTATTATTATTTGTGTTTATAATTATAACTATAAATGAATTCACTGAAGACAGTAATATGTTAATCATAAAATAATTTATGAATGTTTTATTTATAAATTATAAATTTATAAATTATTATTTTATATAATAAAACCTAAACCTTGTGTTTGTGTTAGCCTATTTTTCTTTTTTATATGTGAAGTCTTTTTTTTTGCTTATTCCATTATACTGAGCTTTCTTCTCCCATAAAATGGAGTTTTAGAAAATTGAAGAAATTATCTATTTTAAAAAATGAAGTTTATGCAAAGCATCCCTCATAAACAGGTGGCCTGGTTGAATCATCGTGGGCACGATTTGTTAATCCAAGGGAACAGTTTAAGAATTAGTGAGTACAGTTTATAAACTGAGGGGACGGACTGCACAACCGTGGCCACGGATTGTTTTTTCCCCCCCACAAGAGACTTTCCGGGCTCCATACTACGGGAATATAAAACCCAGTTGAATATAAAAAAGTGCAGTTCAAATGTTACTCCCGCTCGTCATCGCTAGCTGTCACAGTTGATAGGCGACAAGAACAATCATCCGTCATTTTTTTTAAATAAAAGTGCTGTCGTCACCGGCCCGCAATGACTTATGGGGTAGGATCGGGTAGGATAGACCGCGAAGGATCCATTTATGTATCCTTCCTTTCACGGGGAAACGAAGGGTGCATTTGGCGTCGCTTTTGAATCAGGGTAGCCTTCGTCGCGCCGCGATGACGCAACCAGCCTTTGAATACGGCCTTCCAAGGATGCGAAATTGAATTGGGACAGCCTTCATCGCGCCGCGATGACGCAATCGGCCTTCAAATGCGGCCTTCAAAGATGCAGCCTTTGAATTGGGACATCCTTCGTCGCGCCGCTGTGACGCAATCGGCCTTCAAATGCGGCCAACCAGCCTTCAAATACGGCCTTCGGAGGACGCAGCCTTCACATTGGGACACAGCTATCGACTCAGACTTCAACGGAGAAAAGTGAAGTCAATAGGCTTGTTTGAGATGCGCCTTGCCTCGCCTCGCCTGAAATGTAGTCGAGAGTAGGCGGCTGCAGTGAGAGGAGGAGTGAAAAAAGCGCAGGCAAGCCGGACAGTTCTCGCTTCTCACAGTGGATCTGACACCTGCGAGATCAATGATGGATATCGCGGGATTCACGCTCGTGCACAGTGTTGCTAATAAACTGGATGTAATTTAAGTTCTGTTGCTTTTATATGAAAATAAATATAATGAACAACCTACTTGTTATTTAATTCCATTCCAAATAAGTTTTTATCAATCATTTTTTCTTTAATACAGACATATGCTATGTGTTTTTTTGTTTTGTTTTTTAATAATAAAATGACATTGCATAACCCATAGAGATCGCACTGTCCGAGAGTTTGGGAATATTCACACATAACATATACATATAAAATATGATATCTGAGTTTTAAAATCAAACATTTTAAAAGAGAACAATACATCACGGTTGTTTAAACCAATCAACATTAAGCTGTGTCATCAGCAAGTTGTTTCCCATCATGCTTTTGATCAGCGCAGTCGGTGGAGAGCAACTGCGCGCGACTGCAGAATCCGACACGTGCGCCTTGCGCTCGCGAGAGCTTTTTGACACACGTCAGCATTACATCAGAGCAAGGCGGACCGCACTCGGACACATTTCTAACCGGCATGCATTACGCGCTGATCACCGGTGATCGGTTCTGCGCAGATTTTGCTCATCTCAAACAAGCCTATTTAGAAGCACTCACTTCCTGATTGCCAAGCGCACTGCGCATGCTCAAACTGAGCTTGATGACGTAGATTTGACGTGAGCAACATGACTGACATTTGTACGTCTTCTAGTAGCTGTGCCAAGAGCAATCTGAATCATTCCCTTCCGAATCTTGCAGAGACGGAGATCGTGAGTATTAGCTGTCCATGAGTTTACAGCAGGAGCAACTTTACAACTCTCTATGGGCTTCTCCCTCGACTTTATTCCTCCACGTCCCCCGATTGTGCGCGAGCTTCTACTTCTGTCTATACGGTCATTTCTCTTCTGTGCGACAGAGAGTCGCGTGTATGACGCAATCGTTAGCCTATTTCTACAAAAACCAAGACGTAAGATACAAGGTAATGGAGCCTTTTATGCATTGTCGTGTTTCTTTAGAAATAAACAATGGACAAATGGAGTCTTTAAACGCCTCAGATGGCAGGTGAAGGCTTGAAGGCTTGTGAATCCGCATGATCGCGCCGAGTTTTTTTTGAGGATTTCAAAAACCCGGAAATGCGAAGCTGACCTATCAGAGCAAAATTGACCAAAAGGCGCAATTATCATTTGCAGTGCTCCATGGGATTGTAGTTTTATTTACCCAGTTGGCTTTAACACACATAGTCTCGTACTTTTCTATTTTTTACAAATTATCAAATATTTTTTATTTCAGATCGAATATTGTACACGTTGTGATTCAAGCTTTAGCTGGTTGTTATGATTCATGGCGTATAACGCTTTAAAGCAACAAATCTACAAAGAGAAAAAGTGAATGAAAATACTCCCGGAACCTGTATGTCGAAAAAGTGGGCGGGCGCTGCAGTCTTGCACAGACTTCAGTAACGGTCAATAGACCTTTTACGCAAAAACCGGAAATACGTCAAGGAAGCGTAAACCCATTTCCGGTGTAAGCTTTGTTGACGGAGAAATGGCAGCTAACGTTACAGTGTTTTCGACTAGCCTGACTAGTCTTCCGAAGTTCACCAGCGCCGATGTGGCGAAGAGTGTGGAGATACATTCGTCCACTAAAGGGAACAAGTTGGACAAGGGATATAAATTATTCCATGAAGAGTTTATCCACAATTACCAAGGTAAGAAACGAAAAAATTGCTGTAGCTAGCTTTAACCATATCACCGGTTATATCTCTGTTAACGTTAACTGTAAAGTAAGTAATGGTAAATCTTAGGTGTTGTGAATTTGTAATATAAGGTATAACACATCGCAGTGAATATGTTGTGTGTATGTTTAAGTGAGATGGCATGAGATAACATAACAAGAAGTAATTTGATGAAGTTGTAACTTACTAGGTAAATGTGAAATGTTACTGACTTAACGTTAAGAAGTAAAGTTGTGTATTTCTATGTGAGATAACACGTAATATTTTCTTGTTGCATGCGGTAGTATCAAATATACTCCAGGGACAGGTTGTAGTGAGAGGTAGATGCTTCAGGTCAATGAGGAAGAGCGAGGAGCCTCACAAACTGGAGGTTTGACTATAGACAGAATGCCGGTTGGCAAAAGTTCAGAAAGTTGCCCGTTCTTGCGTTCACTCTTCTTGCTGCGGTTGCGGCACTTTCTTCACTTACTATTTCTTTACTGAAAGTTATAGTGTCATGTTATTGTGAACATTGATGTGACTGCGTAAGTATGACTTCAGTGTAACCTATTTAATTTGTTATTGTGTCTAGATCTCACTGGAGGCAGAAAGTGCCACTGCCAACCTGAAAGCTTTCTCCTGCAGTTGTGCGGCTGGTAAAGGATTCTGCAATCACGTAGTTGCTATCCTGTACCAGACCGCACATTATTCACAGCTGGGTCTGCAGGCTGTTCCACCCCCCTTGGCCTGCACTAGTGGCTTGCAGAGATGGCACAGACCAAGAACACAGGTGGGTTTGTGATAAACATGTCATATGATTTAAGAACTGATGCGTATCTATAACAACTGTAAATTATTATAAAAACACCACCAGAAGTGACTACAGTACAGACTGTAACTGTTTTTTGTCTTTTACTTTTAAGGGAATCCATCCTGAACCTGTTAGTGAGCTGGTGGTGCAAAAGCGCAAAACAGTGGGTCAGAACGGTCTGAGGTCCACATTGTACAAGGCATATACAGGTGATTAACTTGTTAACTGGTTGATTGTTGCTTTGTGAGAGTAAGTTATTTTTTTTTTAAATGTTATGACTAACATCATTATGGTTACCGCAGATACAATAAATAAAATGTAAATGTAGTTAAGCACTCATGTCTAAATTTTCTTTTGTGTGACCAATAATCTTGTGTATCTCTTTGCTCTTTTGTCTAGGACCACTGCCAGATCCATATATGATGGCATCTGGAAGTAAATTAAGCCAGGTGCAGCCCCAGTCTCTCATGGCTGTTGTATTGGATGGGGTTTCTGAGATGGAGCTGACGCCATCTAGATTTGGGTCTGTCCCTCGTGGATCTCCCATGTCCTATCACTATCCACCCAAGAAGTCCAGTGACCTTATCCTACACCACATGGCTCCAGAATTTCCGTCCCTTCCTCTGATGCAGCACACTTTTCCCAGGTTGCATTTCGTCCCGACCTTACATCAGTTGATGCATCTCCAGTCTCTAGAAGTGTCACCGCAGCTGTCCAGCGAGATAGCCAAAGAAACTCAGCAGCAGTCCAAATGTCCTGCGTGGACACAGCTACGGCGACCAAGGCTGACTGCCAGTCGTTTTTGGGAAGCTTGTTGTAGTAGGGCGTGTCGTGCAGAGGAGGAGTCTGCAGCTATTCAAATGATCAGAGGCTCCACAAAGCAAACAGCTGCAATGAAGCGTGGTCTACTGGTGGAGCATGAAGTGCTGGCAAACTACGCTGAAACTATGCGAGTTAATGTGCTACCAGCAGGATTCGTCATTCACCCTAACGCACCACATCTCGGGGCCAGTCCAGACGGTCGGGTGTATGACCCTTCAGAGTCGCCTCCTTTTGGCCTGGTTGAGGTGAAGAGCAGCACAAAAAATTATCCATCTCAGGTTGCTCACCTCAAGGTGCAGGAAGGCCACGCCACTTTGAGGCGTTCACATAAATACTACTGGCAGGTTCAGGGCCAACTGGCAATCACAGGACTGACATGGTGTGACTTTGTTACCGATACCCTATCAAATTTAACTGTGGAAAGAATTTGGCGTGATGACTCCTTCATAGCGGAAATGAAAGAGAAATTAGATGTATATTATTATGGCACATACATGAATGCATACCTTGAATTCCACTAATCTTGTCTTTACCAATCAGTTTTGCCTTCTGTCTTACTGTTGACGAACTAATGTTATTTTTTATTGTAAATGTTTGGTGTTTTTCCACTAATCTTGTCTTTATTAATCAGTTTTGCCTTCTGTCTTACTGTTGATTAACTAATGTTTTAAGCCATGCCAACGTTGAGGTCAGAAGACCAGCCCACAAAAGTAAAGAGATCCATAAAAAAAGGCACTCCGAACCTTCAAGGCTCCCTGAGCCACACCAGACCACGGACATCGAGCAAACATCCAGTCACCAAATGTGTGAGTATATTAGTGTTTAGCCCTTCTCACACAGAGAATGCACTAATAGTGTGTCATGGGATTAGCCTTAGGATCGTCTGATTTTGGTTAATTCACATGGCCAGCGATTTTCCGCAATCTGTGCTAGAGATGTGCAACAGCGATCGAGTACTCAGCCTTGAGAGCAATGATCGATCATGAAAACGATAATCATGGGAAAATAATCTGATTAGTTACAGCAACTTTGGGCGGCACCATGAGCTCTTATTTTTTAGCTTGCAACAGCATGAGGTTCAAAGTATAGACGTGAGAAGAGAGCAATGCATGGCTTCGAAGTCACATAGTGATGTCTGGGTTGGCTACATCTAAATCTAATATAGGATGCGTTGGGATATTAACATTTATTATGCTGACTGTGCTGCATATTACATGTTTAGTTTCATGCTCAAGTGTAATGCCCGACAATGATTGAGTTATTTGAGACGGCCATATTGCTCTCTTGCATCTCTCACTCTCTCTCGCTAGTGCATAACTTAGTTCACTGGCATATGCATCCTTTTATACAGATAAGCTGTAATGTTAACGTCAATGCTATGTATCCAAGTTATCTGATTAATATGTCATAGAACGGGTTTCAGTTTATTGGCATAAAGTCAGCTTTATCTCAGGCAGCTATTATTTTTTAGATGCTTCTTTTTTAATTACATTGCTACATCATAATCTAACTGTTATAATCATGTGTTCATGTTCGATAGACATGTTTGCATGTCATATTTTTATATTTAACATTCATTTTCATAACAGATTTGTATTATCTCCATTACGGCCTTGCCCCTCCCCTGCACAAGCCCCTCGCCATGAGTACTTGATTAATCGATTTTGAAACCTATCGATGATCGAAATTGCCAAAAATCCCCATCCCTAATCGGTGCAGGCTCATAGTCATCTGCACAAAACACTTACAAAACACTATAAAATTGATAGCTATGTAGTGCTCCCTGCTTGCTGTGTCCTATGTGAATGCATGTGTAATGTTGTTTTTATACTTATTAAATAATGTCAACACCAATTGTGTTTTGGTAAATAATTTTGCTTATAGGTTTCTGAATTAAAATTTTGTTTTAATGTAGACATTTTATGTTTTCTATAGGTGTGTGGCAAGTACAATTTGGACAACAAAAAAACTAATCTGTCTGTCTTTCTCTTTTTTTCCTCTTAGTTCTTCTTCGTAATATATTAACAAAACAGGAGATGCTTATGGACCAAATGCGAATTATCTTTAAGACCCTGCAGTGTATGCAATCAAGTCAGGAGACAGAGATAGGCCTAGATCGAAATTTGTTGCCTCTCAAAGATCTCACTTCTCTACAGAACATGGAGGACAATCTGCGGAGTACTCCTGACCTCCATAAGCAATTGCAGACCTGCCAACCTGTACGCATTTTGCGTAGGGGATACGCGTTTTGACCTCAAAGTACGCTGGTACGATTTGTCACTCTAAACTACACAAAAACCTGGTGACGCGCCTCTGTGCACGCGCAGTCCTCAAATCAAGCAAGAGCAAAAGAAGAAGAGTTCGACCAATCATAGCGCTGAGTTCATTCCCCAACTAGCAAGGGAGGAAGATTGACAGATGCGTAAGACCTATCATTAAAAAGAGAATGAAAATCGACAGCAATAAAGTAATCCCGCTCGATCCCTCTTCCGCCGTCTGACTGAGTTCGTCAGCGAGGACAGTACAGTAGTCACAGTACTTCTGACTCCTGAAGGTAAACGGGCTGGGGTGGATGTGGAAAGTTGAAATATTGTATTGAGTTAACTAAATCTGGATTCGATAAAATACTCCGTAATTCATCATGGTCACTCAGATAACAGGAAAACATCATTCATCCATGCAAATTATAAAATGCTTAAGTAATGCTTAACAGTAAATCTGAATAAAATTTAAATCGCTATGGCTTAGTGATTATGACAGTTCTGTGATTTGTGGATTACTGATAAAACGCGAGTCTGGAGAAACAGGCGTTTATTTATTCATTCTCAGTGTTGAGAAACGTAGCCTGCATGTGTTACGTTATTGCGTTAATAATAACTAAACTAATGTTACATATTTATTTTGTATGAAAACTAGCGCGTTAGTTACTTATGGATTAAAAAGTACGTTGTATCAGTGCTGCGCGAGCTCTCTCACAAACACTGACGCGAGCACGCAGAGAGAGAGAAGATGATTGTAAAATGAAAATTGACGGGCTAAGTTTAAATTTAGTTCTTGGTTGTGTTTTTTTTTTTCTGACAAAATGTCAGAAACCATTTTGTTTGATCCATCCGTGTTTTTTAAATTCGTTAAATGACGGACGTTTTACTGTCAACACAGCCCTTAGTATATGTCGGATTCATCTAACTTATTGTCTACTTGATATTCTCTTTAGAATAAGTGGTTCGTTTTGCTATTATTGGACTCCTGTCTATTCATTGTCAACTATTTTCTATAAATATGTTTGTATTGGCTAACGTTTATTCAGCTAATGCGTGTCCTGTTTAAAATGTACAAATGCAAAGACACCACGTCTCAAATAAAAGCCTTTTTTTTCCTGTGAGATTTAGTATCATATTTGGATATTGGAATAATAAATTATGTAGCCTATCTTACATGTACAACGTTCCGATGTTAGTGATTTTTTTTATTTACTGTTTTCTAGGGGTTTCTTAATTTTAGACTATTGACCAGCACACATTATATACAATGCAATATTAATAATGAATAATTTTTTTATCCCCCCCCCCCAGGTCTGCAATTGGTATGTGAGCATTTCTTTTTATAACATTAAATCCTAGTTGGTTGGCTTTTATTTTCCAAATAAGTTTATTTTTCTCTCTCAATAGCTTTAAGGGATAGTTCACCCAAAAATCAAAATTCTTGGTGTATTTTTTTTTCACCTTTCAGATTAACAGAATTGTACTTCTGATGAAATAAAATACTGACACAGTTTTTCATTTTTAATACTGTAAAATTGCTGGTCTTTAAACTTTCTATCATGTAAGACTATATATATATGCATAAACGCAACATGTTTCAAGGTCCAGCTTGCTGTATAAGGTAAAAATATTTTCTTTCCAAACTTCTGTGTTTGTGATTGATAATGACATCATAATAAGATTATAACAGTTCAAAGTTTTCAGCATAAGATGAAAGTGTTTTAAGTTAAAAAATAAGGTGGATACCGCTGATCGCACATTTCAAACTTCTTTTTGACACTGAACGAACAAAAATTTATCCATGAGTACATTGGGGCCTTAATGAAAGCCAACTTCCTTAATTCATTTGCATCTCTGCTCTCCTTTTTCCCACAGTAAAATGGCAACGCACAAAGTAAATGGTTTACATTAGATTAGCCAGAAATTGTTGTAGCGTTTATACGCCCGTATAAATATAACTAATTATTATTCATAACGGATTATGATCAATAATTAATGGTTTAATTATTTTCAGAATTTACTGTAGCAGAATCAATAGTATGATCATTTATCAGTTCATCCAATGAACGGAAAGCATAAACAATTATTAATTCTAGGAAATATAATATCTTCCTGGACAAGAAAGACTAATTCCCAGCTAACAGCTAAATTTAGAAATAATTCAAGGGTAAAAGCATAGGTAGCTTTAAATCGCAGTTCAAGACAATAAATCTTTAAGCACATAACACAAGACAATTATCTTTAAAATATAAACAAGACTTTATTGATTATCCTAGAACATAAAACTAATATCTAACACAAACACACGCACACATACATTCATACGAGTTGCAGAAAGAAAGAGAGTGAGGAAAGAAATTAGTTTTAAGAGTGAGATGGTGAAATCCGCAGTTTCTATATGCATAATAAGACTATGCAATAAGAACTGCTTATCTGGTAGCCATCTTGCGTGTCACAGTCAATTATGTCCCTTCCAACAAAATTCCTTGAAAATGTTAGTTCCTTGAGGACTTAAACAATGATTGAAAATTGTTGTGGAGGATGAGATAATTGGTCTTGGACACATTTATATTCCTTATAATTGTCACTACATTTACCAATGATCACCAAATACCACATGTTTCTTTACTGTAAATATTTATAGTATAACATGCACTGAAGCTTTTTATTTTTTATATTTTTTAATTATAAATATTTCCATCTCAAAGAACCCAAATCCAGTCATGGACACGTTGCGGTAATGACAAATTTCCCCTTAAATGTGGAAAAAAACAACTAAATTGTTATTTATGATGTCATTTGAAATAATGTGCAAAATAGTACACGATGAGATGTTTATAACTGTATCCTTCTTATTTTGATAGCATTTACTTTTATCATCAAAATGTTTCATGACACCTCATAAGTCTAATTTCGTGAGAATCACCCATGCACTTATAAGACTTGACCTGAACGAACCATCAATCATTAATTTAACCCTTCTATCGTTTCTTAGGCAGGTTATTCAATTTCATATTAAACACCAGTTCAGCTAAGACAGGGTTCCCGCGGGGTCTTAAAAAGCCTTAAAAGCATTGAATTTATGAATTTGGAAATAATACCTTAAAAAGTCTTTAAAAAGTCTTGAATTTTGATGTCTGGGTCTTAAAAATTGTGTTGTATGTCAGTGTTCATTTCATTGACTAAAATAATAACTTTTCTTCAACGACATTTTTCACTGACGAAAACGAGACGATACCTAAATAAAACCTAGTTTTGAATGACAAAAACTATGACGAAAATCTATTGACATTTTCGTCAACGAATAAAAACTAGATGAAAATGTTAAATAGTGTCGATCTGGGAAGCGATCCAGTCAGAACTGATGTCCTGCGTGTGTGGTAGATGCACACATTTGTACTGTAACGTGCTGATCTACCCCGCGGTCTCATAAAATGTTAAAAATGTAAACCAACCCGTAGCGTGGAGCCATGCACATATTCACCTATACAGCGCGCGGGTACTGCACTGAGCTCTCTTTCGTGTCTGAATGGACAAATACACACAACATTATGTCTAAATGTCCGGTTTGGAGAGTATTCATGTAAACTATGTCGGTTATGTCTTAAACAGTTGAATCGGGTGTGCATCAGTGCAATCGTATCCGCATGTCATTGGACATGAGCCGATGTCTTAAAGTGACAGTGCCAATAAACATAATGCGGTCTGTGTCATTAATTTTGATCAAGCAACAAAAGAAAAAGAGAAAAGCATTTACTGTTTGTTAATAGCTTTAATAAGGATTAATTATTAATAATTTAATTCATACATACATAATTCTTTATTCTTTCAAGCAGACAATTATTTGTAAGTTGTTATAAAGAATGCATATATCATTCATTGAAAAGAAGACTGTGTTTTACTTTAGGAAAAGTGGTTTTATTTAATTTTAAGATATATTTTTTTAAGTCACAGTAGTTAAATCTGTATCTGTTTGCTTGTTGAAACTTAAAAATCATTCATATTAATAGGTTAATATATGTTTTCTCCGGGAGTATATGGGTTTGGAAATTTTAGAGAAATTCTAAATTAACACATTACAATTTACCTAAACCCATTATATTTTAGTCGACTAAATCTACTGTAGATTTAGTTTACAGTAGATTTCAAAAATCTAAAAAAAACTAAAATCTAAAATCACTAAAATCTTATTGTATTTCGTCAACTAAAACTAGACTAAAACTAAAACAATTCAGATGACTAAAGTATGACTAAAATTAGTTTGTCATATTTTTAGTCAAAAGACTGAGACTAAAACTAAATCTAAATTTGCTGTCAAAATTAACACTGCTGTATGTAACTTCTCCGTATTGTATTTTTCCTCAAAAGTTTCATTTGTCAACCACGATTATTATTATTATTTTCGATGTTTATTGTTCAGGGGTCTCTCAGTTCCCCATATTCCCAGCATAGAATAAGTAGCTAGCTAATGTTAAAACACAACTTAACATTGTTCGGCAAACTTTCTTGTGGCCTACTGAAATGTTTTTATTTTTCACACCTGCTTGGCTTATCATCTTTTACCCATTCCACATTTGAAAAATAAATCAACACAAGTTGAAGGATTTTGTTTTTCTTTGCTGGTAGGGACGTGAAATAGGTATTAATTTTTTATATAAATGGTCTTAAAAAGGTCTTAAAAAGACTTGAATTTAACTTGAAGAAACCTGTAGGAACCCTGTAAGAGTCTGGAGGCTACTTGCTTGTCCTTGCTTTGGGGTTCCCGTTTGTAGGTGTAAAGGGGTTCCCCGGGTCCGTTGCGTGGCTGGTCTTCTCGTGCCTGGATAGATCTTGGACAGCCAGTCACGTGGTGTGTTGGCGCGGATGAATGAAAGTCTTTGAAGTTGGAAGCTGGTTTTGCAGTTGAAACGTTAAAACGAAACTTTGCAGCAAAACTTAACTTAGAACCGAGACTTTTAACGAGAAAATAAAACAAAGGAAAAGAAAGGAAGGTGAAACGAGTTAGATGGCTTGAATAAATCTGTTTTAACCCATGTTCTTCTGATCCTAATTTGGGTTCTTTGTCTCTACGCGTCTACATGGTTACTATAATCATGTCTGCTCCACCCGACTTGTTGTTCTGCCGAGACCTTTTTCGAGAGAGAGCCCGCCCGACTTCTGTTCTATTCTTCTAGCGCATTATTCTACCAAAGTCCTGTTCGGGTCTAAGGTTTTAAACTCAAGTGTTTTGTCCCGCCTCCTGGAGGAATTTGGAATTCGGACAATAAGATACTATATGGTAATTTGAGAAGGGGGTCTTTTCTACCCCCCCCCCCCCCCCTTTTCTCATCGTGAATCATGTGTTATCTGTGGTCTGCTTACTCATCAGCTCGAACAGAGGATTCAGTTTAGACATAATTTCCATTTTAAGAACATAAACATTTTTACACAGATTTCAAATCAAGCCATCGTCTGAATTAAGAATATGTGGTCGCATTGATAGGAGACACGATACACTTTCATTCACACAGGTAATAGTTACAACAATTAGATGACTTATATGTGATTAAGCGTAATAGACACATACAGGGGTCATAGACACCATATAGAATTATGAAGTTGAACGATGTTTGATTATAAGTTCGTCAAGAATTGTTTTGTGATGATTGT
Organism: Gila orcuttii; assembly: GCA_026230005.1. Classification (NCBI taxonomy): domain Eukaryota; kingdom Metazoa; phylum Chordata; class Actinopteri; order Cypriniformes; family Leuciscidae; genus Gila; species Gila orcuttii. The sequence continues at coordinate 36,820,998 of JAPDVR010000002.1, forward strand.
ATGCATTTTTATATGAAAAGTCTCTTGTCTCTGGGGTTTTTAAGAGGTCTCAACTATGAGGTCATTCAAAGGTCTTCAAGAAGGGGGAAGTCTGTTTTACATCTCTGTCATGGGACCTTGGTCCTTAAGAAATACGTAGTCTGTTAGTCGCAGGGGTTGGGTGACCTCTTGTCAGGGCCTCTTGTTTCACCATTTCTGAACAGATCTGTTTTGCCAAATTAGAAAACATTGACAACGTTCTTCCTTTAGTTAAAAAGGTCCTTCCGGTTGCAGATTCTCCGGAGCCTATGGCTCTGGGTCTGGTGATTTGATTTGGAATGTGAAGACTCTTTGTGGGATTATGTATGAACAGTCACCTAAAAGCTTCAATTGTGTTTGGTTCATTCTCGTTGTCGCTACATTGTAATGTGTGAGCACCTAAACAGTTTCTCAGGAGCACACAATAAGTTTCTTAAGTGCACAATATATATATATATATATATATATATATATATATATATATATATATTAGTGCTGGGCAACGATTCAAATTTTTAATCGCGATTAATCGCATGGTTTTCTTGCGATTAATCGCATTGTTATGCGCAAAATTGAATAATGACTTCTAAAGTAGTGTATTGCGCACTTTTGATTTAAATGTACTGCTATATAGACAAAAGTGCAATAACTTTAAACAAATAAGGTGCTTTTATACCAGCAGTATTCCCTTTACACAGTAATCTCAAATCTCAACTTAAACATTAATGTAATCAAATCAAATATTTAAACAAAGCTATTTGCCACTGCCAGGGCATTACCTTTTATCTAGTTTGTTAAAACGAGTCCAGTTTTCTTGTTTTTTTTCTGAACAGGTATCAACAGGTATCTTTTATCAGGGAGCAGCAGAAACAGTCTATGTAGTAGTCAGAGGTCATGATCACTACTATATAAGTCGACCAACGTTACTTATAGTAGCTTAGGTTTGGTCATGGTTTCCCACGTAAGATTACATTAAACAGAGTAAAAAAAACAATTTATACTTTATACTTACGCTGTTGCTGTGTAGCGCGCGTACACTTCGGCGTACCCTGACGTGCACCTCTCCAAAAATGTAACGTCAATTCTACGTGTACCGCAAGCGCTGTGATTGCTAGAACCGCTCCCCGGGTTTCACATGCTCCCTCTGCATCTGTAATTGCGCGTCAACGCGGACAACGACGCAGAGATATAAATGAAAACCAACGCGTAGTCTATAGCGTATTGTCTTCGGCGTAAGTCTGACGCATTAGTATAAATCAGCCAAGAGTGAGGTGAAGTGGTCGAGCACAAGGTGCAGCGACAAGCGGGTGCGTTCCTGTGAAACCTTTGCGGTCATGCTCGCCTCAAGCACGCGCCCGCTCGTTGCCGAAGTTGAATTGTCTATAACTTTTTATAAAGGCGTGCAGCACAAATCATTAGAAGAGAGACTGATCCTCGGCTCGCTGTTAGTGAGTTTCCAGAATCTAAATAGTTATTATCTAGCCTATAGGTTTTATAGGTACTATCCATAGAGCGCCTGTCATTCACTCGCGGAGCGCAACCCTTTAACTGTTCACCAGAGAGAACCTGCCTCTCTCCACTGCTTGTTTGGGTGGGTTATTTGCTGGCTGACCAACATCCCACCCCTCCTGTGATCATGGTTTGACTGTAGGCCTATGTGTATTCAGAGCCAGTGAGCAACGGACTTTCAAAATAATAAAAAAAAACTGCGTTAACGTGCAATAAAAAAATTGTCGGCATTAATTAATAAATGCGTTAACGCGATAATAACGCGTTAACTTGCCCAGCCCTAATATATATATATATATATATATATATATATATATATATATATATTAAAGAGAGAGAATTTTTTGACCAATTTCATCTATAATAATCTTTGTATTTAGTGATTAAAGTTCTAAAATATTAAACCACTGCTTAAAACTAATTACATAAATGATTTCAGGTAAACACATTGGCTCTTAAAGGTGGGGCGAACGTGCAGGAGTCTGTTTGGAGAATCATGCATGGTCTGTTTACCAACCCCTTGGCGAGGAAAGTTAACATGAGGGGATTGAATGGAAAGATTGGCTTCCTACGCCTACAGATACGAGATGTTGTGATTGGTAAGTTGCCATTTATTCTCAATATGTAAGGAGTGAAACAATTTCCTTATGAAATCAATTCCTTGTGAATCCAAAACTCAGGAACTCTGGCAACACGCATGGCATCCAACAAAACAATAAACTTTCTAATCTTGACGGGAAGATCTGGGAGAAAGACCATTTGCTCATCTGTCCCTTCACCAATCCTTAAAGGAACACTCATTTTTTTGAAAATAGGCAAATTTTCCAACTTCCCTAGAGTTAAAAAGTTGAGTTTTACCATTTTCAAATCCATTCAGCCGATCTCCGGGTCTGGTGGTAGCACTTTATAATAGTTAATTTAAATGGAACCATAATCGGAAACGGAAAATTTCTAACAATACTTATGAAGATCCATATACTGTAATATATGTTGAATTTTGACATTGAATATCCAACCTTTAAATTAAGTTGACAATAAGTAATAAACAGTATTGAGCATTGAGTAGTTGAGTATTTAAAAGTATTATAATCACCATGTATTATCTAAGTAAGTTACAGAACTGGCAAGTTTGTGTCTGTGCGTTCACTGTTCACAGAGTGAATTTCTGAGCAATGGTAGGTCCTTAATGAACAAATAATGAATATGAAAGTATCGGATTTCCAGAATAATCAAATATCTAAATTAACATACAATTGATTTTTGTGATCAGTTTTTAATTAGTAATATTGCCTAAATTAAATGATCACTTGAAATTAGAGTCAGATTGAACATGGAGCTAGACTAAAAATGAGATTAAATCCTAAATAATGTAGAAGTGCAAGTAAAAGACAAAATATACATTAAACCTTCGACCAGGCCACTGATTCCTCTTGGGCTGGTGGGTGGATCCTTACAAATATAAATAGTCAATTATACTTTTAATATAAAAAAGTTATTTTAATAGATTTTCAAGTTTTAAGATGATTAGAAGAAGAGAGCATGGGAGTACAAAAAGAAGAAATGGGAAGAGGAGGGCAGAGGAAAAGGAGCGAGCAGATGAAGTACATAGTGCAACAGTCAGGTTCCGGAAGTAAAAATTCCAGTCTAAAATGGAAATTAAATTTTAACACCATTTTGTAAACCTGAAAAGACACTTTATGTGAGCTAGTTTGTTAATTGTTAATTGTCAGTTCTACCTAAGCCATCAGTTTGCCTTTTTTTTATTTATTTTTTTATTAATATTTTTTAAATAATAGTTTAAAAGTGGAATTCTTTTTGAAAAACTACACTGTCATGCTGTTTTTAATTTGATTATGTAGTGATACATGGGATTGCAGTTCTTTTTATAAAGCCTTTAATCACACAGTCTTGTACCTTTTGTCTTTTTGTCCAGTTTAAAAAAAAATCCTTTAAATCAAGTGGAGATTGACCTCACAAAGGTTTTTTTCTCTTTCTCTCTTCACTTAAATGCTTAAAGCATGAATGGAAAAAACAAATCTGGAACCAGCATGGTTGAGCATGAATTCACTGTATAAGAGATTAAGAAAGTGAAGGAGGCAGAGAACATTTTATGTATGCCTCAATACAAGCTCAAGGTTGCATAACAAAAACATACACTGAATTAAAAAAAAGTAAAAATAAACATGATCTTAAATGATCTTTCGCCTGTAGTAGACAGTAAAATTTTTAATTTTAATCTGGGTTCAGGTTTTGATGTAATATTGCATTTTATTCAATATCCTCATTACCTGATGATGCATAAGTTAATTATACACCATGTGTGCTTGTGTTTTTCAGCGGCTGTGAGACGTAACCGTCTAACATCTGATGCCACAGAGAAAGACATTGATTCCACCGTTAAAAGATGGCTGTATCTGGCCCCAGACAGATGGTGGACGAAAAGAAAGGATGAAGAACAAAGTGCATAAGGACAATATGACTGGTTAACAGGCTTTAGGCATGGGTGTTCAGTCCAGAGTTCAACTTGTTCAGTGACAGAATCATGAGTGTTTCAGAGTCATTTGAAGAGTGCTACTTGTTCCTAGCCATAAACGTGGACGAAGTGTTTTGTGAAGTGAAACTTGTTGATGACTAGAATCATGTTCTAGTGTTAAATGTTTAGTGAATCTTGTTCGTGACCAGAAACATGGACGTTCAAGCATTAGGCAAAGCAATGAAACTTGATGACCAGAAACGTGGATGATCAAGTAACATTTAAAGTGAAACGTCATGGAAAACTTAAAAAAAAAAACGGCACTTGTTTTATTTGTGTTTTTATTAATTTTTTGCTGAACTGAGAGAGGAGTGCAATTTTAGATAGTTGTTTGTACAACTGAAAAATGTCAGATGCCAATGCTTTGATGTTTAACAAAAATAAATATTTGTTCAGAATACTGTCTTGTTGTGACTATTTATCTGGAAGGGGTGTGTAAGTGGCTTGGTTATGGTGGTGTTGAGGCTGACATGGAACTCATCTGGTCCAGACCAGAAAAGGGACAGCTATGGTCATACAGGTGGCTGAGATATGGATCTGTCATGGCCCACCTGTGGCCCATATTGTGGATCTGTCGTGGCCCATATTGTGGATCTGTCATGGCCCATATTGTGGCTGCCAGGTTTAGTTCACCTGTGTTTTTTAGTCTCCGGTGTGGCTCAGTTCTGGCCTTTCTGCTTAAAAACTGGTGTTGATATGGTTTACTTAAGGTTATGTTTTGGTTCAAATATTACATTTTGATCTGGGCCAATTCTGGGCCAGTTATGGGTAATTAACTTGGCTGAGACTTGGTCCAGTTATGGCCCATGTGTGGCCCTTGTCTGGAATCCAGACCTGGTCCACACTAGGACCGTCATTCAATGCGGTATGTGGGCCAAGCAAAAGCTGGTTGTGTGGGCCGGAGCTGGGCCAGAGAAAAATTGCTATGTGGGTCGCAGCTATATTTATATATATATATATAAAGCCGGTGGCACCGCCACCCTGAAGCCTTTAGGGTTATTGTGCACGACGTGCAAAAAAACGTAACCCTGCTTTGACTGTCGAAAAGAAGTGTGCTGTAGAGCTTGCATTGGTGTGGGCTCTGCAAAAGTGCGCATCGAGGGAACATATCAATTACAAAGTATGCGTGAGCAACCTTCTGAAAGGTCAGGTCTACATCTGCCGTGTGTTTACATTATAGTAGTGAAGTTTGAAGCAAATCAGGTAAAAACAAGAGGGTTATTTCAAATCATTTTGAAAGTGACACACTTCCTGCTGCCAGTTGGTGGCGCTATAACCGGGGTTGCGGTGCCACCGGGTTGGGCCCGTAATCGCTGCTCGTAGCTATAAATATATATATATATATATATATATATATATATATATATATATATATATATATATATATATATACACACACACATATATATATATATATATATATATATATATATGTGTATATTTATATAAAGATACAGAGAATATTACTTGCTTTACCTGATTAGAATGCTACCTTGAAAAACAATAATTTAAACTAAATCCCACCCAAAAGAGAAATCCCCCTGCCACCTCCCCACACAGGATTGTCCTCAAACAGAGCACTAATCTGTTTATTTTTAAGTTACACATTCTACATTGATTAAAAAAGAAACATCATAAGTGTTTTTAGTCAGAGTATTATTTTATACAGAAAAAAAAATATTTGTAATTCAGATGAGGATGAGGTTAGTGTTTTAAAATTACAAAAGGAAAACAAATATATTGAAATACAGCACATGAATTTTAAATTCATTCAGCTTCAATTACCAATACAATCTTACTTTTATTTAAAGCAAACTATACATTTAAAAGATGGGGGTTTATGCATATTTTGTCATTTAAAAAAAATACAAAATTGTTATGCAAAAAGACAAGGACTTAGAGATTTCTTTATCCTTTAATGCAGGAAAAATCATACAGCCAGCCACACACACAAACACAGACACCAACCCTCCCTCCCCTCCCCTCCGCTTCCCTCCCCTCTCCACACAGGGGGCAGGGGGCACAAGAAATCCATTCAAACTACAATATCTGACTTTCTATTGCTCAGAGCTAATGACTTTAAATTAGAAAATTGATCGGCTTGATGAGAACAATATGCGTGGCAAGTTTTGTAACTAGGTAAAACGAGCAAAGTTATAACACACTTTATGTGTCCTTTTTTAGTCATAAAATTCATTTCCTCGCCACGGCCAAACCGTTCGAGATATCAAAAATCCGTCCGGAATTTAGCATCCTCAATGTCTTGACTTCATGCTGACCGAGATTGGTTGGAATCCGATCAATTCCCAAGGAGAATTAAATCGAATTTCAGGGGTATGCGTTTCCAAACAAACCATAATAGCCGGCTTCCTGTTAGAGCACGAAAGTTGTTCAACCCAATGAGATCTATAAGTGTACTGAGTTTCATATTATTACATGCAAGTGTGTTTGACTTATGGAAAAGTGTTCGAATCCCAGTCCAGGGGGCGCTGTCGAGCCGCCCTGACACGCCCGGGTACCAGCTTCAGCCCGGCCCTGATGGCCGCGGGTTCTGACCCGTGTGCAAAGTTTCAAGAGTTTTAGAGGATGTTAAGGGCCCCAAAAGCCCCCGAAACCTTGAACAACAATAATTAAAAGCATTCTCACTCAAACAGACACATCCCCCTCCCCCCACAGACACAGAGGTACACAGAGAGAGGGAGAGAGATTACTCCAAACATCCACATTCAAAATATCTGACTTCCTGTTGTTCGGAGCCAAAATCTGTAAATTAGAAAGTTGTCCGGCTTGATCTGAACAATATGCCTACCGAGTTTTATGATTGCAGGTAAAACTATGAAACTAACCCTCTCACTTTTGTCAAAAGGTGGCGCTACTTAGCCCCTGCACCACGTCCGTTTCTGAAACTTTGTACATGTCTACTGGCTAATAAATGTGACATGTCTTTTGAGTTTCATGCAATTTCAAGCATGCTAAGAGTCTCAAAAGCATCCTAAAAGAATTTTAAAGTTTGATGCGTTGCCACGGCAACAGTATCAAAGATATCAAGAATCCATTCACATATATTTTATTTATAGAAACACAGAATATTACTTGCTTTACCTGATTAGAATGCTACCTTGAAAAACAATAATTTAAATTAATTCTCACCCAACAGAGAAATCCCCCTGCCCTCCCCTCCCCTCCCCTCACCTCACAGGATTATCCTCAAACAGACCACTAATCTGTTTATTTTTAAGTTACACATTCTACAATGATTAAAAAAGAAACATCAAATGTATTTTTAGTCAGAGTGTTATTTTATACAGAAATAAAATATTTGTAATTTTGCAGCAAAGATCAGCAACAGGAGTCAAATTTCATTAATTACGAGAGTGAAGAGCTGACTGAAAAGATGATGACGGAATATTTAATATTTAATATTAAGTGCCTTTACTTTCACTTTTATATTAGCGATTTAAAAGCCCCCGCTGGTGTCACACGTCGATTAACCGGTGGTAAAATATCCTCACAGCCATAACTAATATATTTATATATAAATACAATAGGCATACCTGATAAAAAAAGATTTATGTACTATGTTTATATAATTTTGGACACAATAGGGAAGTATAGCCCTATGTATGATTTTTCTTTGTTTAGCCAAATAGCACTAAATAGCCTGTTTTTAACTTTTTCATACAACTTGAATTGAAAAAATAGAATAAAATTAGTTTAGTTCTAATATTTGTATAATTTTATATAAAAATAGATGGTGTATAATTACATTTTTAGAAGATATGAGATGTTCCCTGATTCTTTTTTTGACATAATCCCTCACCATAGCAAAACCGTTTGAGATATTCAATATCCGTTAACAATTTAGCATCTTTAATGTATTTTCATCATGTTGAAAAAGTTTGGTGGGAATAAAATAAACCACTTAAGAGGAGTAAGTAAAAATGTAGAGGCTGGTTTTGCAAAACATCCACATTCAGACCAAAATAGCCGACTTCCTGTTGGGCTGGCTTAAAGTAGTTTGGCCCGATGAGATCTATACCGAGTTCCCTTTCAGTCGATAACCTCGGATGTAGTCGACGCGACTGAAATGGGATCACGCCAGGGAACCTATTGTCTTCGAGTATTATTGAACGAGCCAATACACATTGGCGTGCTAGATTTGCATCTCACACTCCGCCCCGCAGCGCGGGTATAAATACGGAAGTAGATGCACGCACCATTTGCCTTTCGCTTCGGAGCCAAGCTTCATGTCTGGATCTGAAGAGTGTTGTTATACAACGAGCGAGTGTGTCGGCGCTTCTTTGGGAAGTCTCTCCTGGTGTCTGTGTTTACAGCGCGAGTGCAGCGGTGATCGCGAGCTTCGAGCTCTCAACTGCTGTTTTCACAGCAACCAAATTTCTGTTTGTGTTTGTTTGTCTGACGGTCGGTTGAGGGCGAGAAAGTGAGTGCTTCACTGATACGGGCTGCACCATTCCTGTGTCAGTAGCTGCGTTTACATGGACACTTATAATCGGATTGACAGCTCAATCGGACTAAAAAACCTTCATGTAAACACCTTAATCGATCCGATTGAGCTCGATCCGATTGAAATTTAGATCCGATTGAAAGGGGTGGTTTACTCCTTTTGTAATCCGATCGAGAGAACATATAAACACTTGATCGGATTGAAAACCGAAACTAAAAGGACTGCGCATGTGCAAAGACGTTGAAATAGCGTAATGACGTATGACGCACGGAACGAGCTGTTCTTCCTGTTGAATAAAGTGAATATAAAATGAGTGTTCCGTTATTATAAAATTCTCATTTCACTCAGCGTCTGTGAAGTGAAGCAGGACAACGTCCCACCAGTGCTTGTTTAAGATTATCATCCATAGACGACTAGTTTTGGGCGCGGGGTTTTACTGCGTGATCAATATAAGCAGCACGGCAAAGCGGTTCATGCTCATCGTCTCCAAATCATGACCAGAGATGGATAAATATTAAGTCTGCTGTTTAAAGAAAATAAAGAACCAATAGAGGAGAATAGTTATGCAATAGAGGAGAATAGTTATGCGCGAACAGCGGCATATTCGTGCAGTGTGCGCATTTCAAAAAATCAATTCCGATTTGAATCTTGTGACATATAAACGCGCACATCAACCCGATTACTTTATTTATCGTTCATGTAAACACCGTGTTCGGATTCATCAATCGGATTGATTTCATTCCGCCCGAATTGATTTTCATTCATTCATTCGGATTGATTTCATTCGCCTTCGTTCGCGGAGAGCGAGTCCCCATTACCATGCCCCACCCCCGGGTGCCGTGTGGGATGGGTGACCGGAGGATAGTGTTGGATGTCCCGCCCGGTAACCATTCCCTGTGGGCTCCTCACTCCTCCCTTCCACTGCAACCACTGGAGCCTCCTGTGTTGTCTGCTGGTCCATCTGTAATGGGTGGACCAGCGGTTTCACTCGGGGCTCCCCTGAAGGACAGGACGCCGATTGCAGCATCGGAGGGTGAGCTGACTTGGGGGGCAGCATGTGCGGTCGGTCTAGCCATGTCCACCTTAGTGGTCCAGGAACGCCATCGTTGGCTCAGCCTGGTTGAGATGGCGGATGCGGACAAGGTTCGGTTCCTGGACTCCCCAATTTCCCAGGTTGGGTTGTTCGGCGACGTGGCGGGGAGCTGCACCCAACAGTTCTCCACCGCCCAGGTACGGACGGAGGCTCTCCGACACACCCTATCCCGGCGGCCCGCTGTTGCCTCCACCCTGCCGCCGGTGATAGTCCCTCCGCCCGTTCGTCGCCGAGGGCGTTCCCCTGCCGCTGCCTCCGGTACCGCGGGGTCTCCGCAACAGCCTTCACCTAGGCCCCAGCGTAGAACCAGCAGCAGGCAGGCCGCCCGGTCTGTCTCAGTCACTGCCCAGCCAAGGGGCAAGTGTCAGAAGCATTCCTGAGACAGGCCACCCAGGGATGGGGGGACTAGCTCTTCAGATGGTTACCGTTCCACCACTGGCTCTCCGGAGTCCAGTGGTACCCGAATTGTCAAAAGAGCGAATTTCTCCATCCCTGGGACCCAAGAGGGCGAGGCTGGCGGTTTGCGACCCTGTGGAACAGCCTTGCTTCCCCCAGCCCCCTCTTGTTCGCCAGCCGGCAATACGATGCATTCGAGGACCCGGTCATCCGCCTTCTCACCTATCCTCTGTTGCCCCGTGGAGACAGGTAAGTGCAGCACTGCTCACTCAGACCCCGCTTCGGGCCGCCCACGGGCCTTCCGAGCCGGGTCCCTGTCCTCCACCTCGCTGCCCCACCCCAGGTATGCCTGTGGTGCCTTTGGTCCCCCTGGTCCGGTTCATCAAAACCTGGAAAGAGAGGATCCTCCCTCCTCCTATGGGGTCAGAAGCATCTGAGGTTGCTTCGTGCCGTTCACATCCCTGGCCTGCTCAATCGTGCCGCCGACGAGCTCTCACGACAGATTGTGGCCTCGGGA